>JACYXH010000175.1:4047500-4237500 GCA_026745465.1 Lota lota | reverse complement strand
CTGTCTGCTGTTGTCCGTGTTTATAACCGAGTCAACCCCGCCTGACACAAACTGCCACACCATCATAAGGGTTAAGATATTTAGGGTCTGGTTGTCTAAACGTGATCACTTTTAGTCTTCAGAGTTCCATCCATCTAGATAAACTCCAAAAAGAATGCCGGATTCAATAAGAAAAGGGTTGTTTGGACAGGAATCTTGCACAAAACATCACAGTAAATAATTTATGGTTGTATTGAACTGAACTTCAATGTATAGGGGTGCTCTGTCCTCTGAGGTAGACAGACTAAAGGAACAACATACATGTGTATTTCCCTGTTAAACTAATATGTTCAGTCATGTCATATTTTTTATGTTTTGTATGTCAGTCTCCCCTCTTCTCTGTTGGGGATAATAGAATAGCAATGCGTATTTGACTGCGTAGAATGTGGTTGTGTAGAATGTGATTGTGTAGAATGTGATTGTGTGGAACATGATTGCGTAGAAGGGGATTTTGTGTAGAACGTGGTTGTGTAGATTGTGATTGCGTAGAATGCCATTGTGTAAAACATGCTTGTGTAGTAGAACATAACTGTGTAGAGTGTGATTGTGTAGAATGTGATTGTGTTGCTCACAGCTGTGGTCACCTGATTCGGGATCTCCGTTTTCTCAGCATCCTTCCTCTGTCCCATCTGCTGTCTTTCACGCAGAACTTCCCACTTTCACTTCCTCCTTGTTCGGAGTTCCTCTGGAGTTTGTACAAACCAATGAGAAGAAATGTATTTTTACATTTAGTTGTTCTTCAAGGTTTGATGAAACATTGGTTTTATTGCCAGTTAGTTTTAATCCAATCACTCACACACACACACACACACACACACACACACACACACACACACACACACACACACACACACACACACACACACACACACACACACACACACACTATCAACCCCTACCACCTCCCCTAACACACACACACACACACACACTATCAACCCCTACCACCTCCCCTAACACACACACACACTATCAACCCCTACCACCTCCCCTAACACACACACACACACACACACACACACACACACACACACACACACACACACACACACACACACACACACACACACACACACACACACACACACAGATCCCAAACAGCTGGGTAAATCTGGACCCACGTCACAGTAACGACAGACGGCCCAGTAAGGTGCCTCATCGGGGGGCGCGGCAGATAGCCTCTCTCCCCAGGGCGCTGGAGCCTGGAACACAACATAATGGTTCTCCTGTTTACTGCATGTGTGTTTTTAAATAGAGTGAAAGATAGAAACGTAAAAGATCTACTTCTATGTACGTAGATATCCGCCTCCAGGACAAATATATTGGGGTTTGTAAAACAGTTTGCTTCATGCATCTGTTTCATTCACATAATATTAATTAAACTGTTTCTGTCATGTGTTGCAAACGCCCTACAGACATTGTTTAACCGCCTCTTCCGGCCCTCTACACAGCCCCCCCCCCCCTTCCCCTCCCTCCCTCCCCTCTGCTCTCCTCACTTTTCATGCTGTGGTGCGAAAATAAAGTTACAGACGACTAATCAAGCCTGAAGTGACACCTCACATCAAGGGAGGTGGAAAAGATAGGCGGGGGGGAGGGTTGGTGGCAGATAAAGCGGGCCACTAGTAAAGTGATTATCCCCCCCCCCCCCCCCCCCCCCCCCCCCCCCCTACACCCACAACCCCCACACAGCAGTCCCTTGCACCTCAACAGGTGTGGAGAGAGTGAGTGCCCCGGCCAGGGGATAAAAACAAGAGAAGGATGAAAAGAAAAAAAGAAAAATAGAGCAAGCACCTGCTTCGCAGTCAAATGCCTTCCCTGTTGCTGGCCCGGGCTTGCTCTGCCCCGCCCCACAACACAGTGCTCCCCTCTCGCTGCCGGCTCAGCTATGTTAACTACTGCCAGGGGTCAGACTGGAGACTACCCGCTGAACACCACAGTGGTGTTCTGTGATGGACAGTAGCATGGTTGTGTGAACACGCATGGTGTGCATGTATGCTGTATTGTGCTCTGCTGCGATGTACGTGGTAGGACGTCCGTAACAAGTGAGCCCGAGATGAGACTGTGAGGGCCCATTAAAATAGGGGCCAAATATAAAGGCACTCACACATTCACACCAATATAAAGACACACCTACACACTCATACACATTTAAAGACACACGCAGACACTCACACACACACACACAAACAAAGAAAAACAAACAAACACACACACACACATGTATATATATTAAACACACACATCCCCCCCCCCCCCCCCCCTTTACACACACACACACACACACACCATGCCTACACAGAGCCCATGAGGCTCATTAACCTCCTGGTAGGGGGTGGTGGGGGGGGGGTTCTGGGGCATCAAAGTGGCCACATCCCTGCAGACTCACCAGGCAATCCTTCCATGGGGGTCTGGAGCCGCCTCGTCTCACCCTGTAATGAGAGGCCATGACACACACACACACACAAAATGTGACCCCTTAGGACCAGCTGGGAGGGAGTCCGAGACATTGCTCTCGCTTCCCCATGCATTCCAGCCATAGAGCAGCGGCTGGGCCTGCTCGCACTCACCACTGGGCCATGTGTGTCCCAGCATGCACCCCTCCAAATACACTACCCTGAGAGAGAGAGAGAGAGAGAGAGAGAGAGAGAGAGAGAGAGAGAGAGAGAGAGAGAGAGAGAGAGAGAGAGAGCTGTTAGGGTTAGTCTAGTCTAACACAGCAGATTTTATATTGATATCCACATTCGGTGGACTGTGGATGTCGTCGGCAGACAGCCTCAAATCTGGGTGAATGGGGCTTTTCACTTTCCTTCGCAGGATATTTGTTTTGACCAAACATGTTGCTGGAGGCGGAGATCTGTGAGCGCGCAATTGGCTAACACAAACTCGGCCAGCATTAGTCAACTGTAACAATTTCTGTAAAGGTTTGAACTCAACGGTTTAGATTGGCTACTGTAGAAATCCACACGCGTAAATTACTTTTCTGTATAATCGTGCAGAATATCTCCGTAACAAAACAGGAAACAAAGCGCAGCTCCGCCCCCTGCGGTTTCTGGTTTCCGGTCCAGCTGTGCCATCTCCCCCCAGAAGTTCTGCTATAACATAGTAGGACTGCTGGATCCAAGATTTGGGTTAGTCAAATACTTTTTCATTGTATATGCATTTCTTTTGTGCTTATTCTATATGTTCTTTGGACTTTCTTGTTCTTTGGCAATGTACATGTCAGTTTCCCATTCCAGTGAAGACCTTTGACTGAAATGAGAAATATATATATATTTTTGTGTACTTTAGAACAGTTATCTTTGGAATATGGGCTGTGTATGTCGATGCTACAAGATGGGTCACGCCATCGTCCGGCGACTCCAGTGAAGATGAATAAACACTTCTAGTATAATTTGAGTCACTATAAATAAGATATGTGATAAATAAGAGGGAATTGCCAAGTTGTTAAGCTGAGAGACAGAGACAGACAGAGGCAGAGAGAGACAGAGAGAGGCAAGTGCAGCGGGACACTGAGGGGGTGTAAAGTGAGAGAGGCAAGGGGGGGGGGGGGGTGCATGGGGGAGAGAAGGCACCTTGCAACAGCTGGTCTAAATTATCCATGGAGGGGCATGTTTGTGTGTGTGGCATGACGGCGGCGGGGGGGGGGGGGGGGGGGGGGCTGAGACCACTGGCGCCAGAAAGAGAGCAACAGGTCAGGGAGGATGAAGATTATAAAAATACTAGCAGGCAGTTGGCTTGGTCCTACCGCTCTGTAGTGTTTTCTTGTCTCTCCTAAGAGAATCACTGCCAAAGGATGTGGAAGTGTGCGTCCCTACATCCTGTATGATGGTCTTCCTGATTGAAAATACCAACAAAACCCCTCGCTACTGGTTAGCCAGAATAGCACAAATTAAGACAAACATGGAGATATGAGCTTTTAACAGACCACATAAAAACTATACAAATAGAGGTTCATTATAGACCACACAACCTTTTTTAAGGTATTAAATAACCAAGTTATTTCCAAATAGGAAACGTTTATCAGGTGACTGGGATGACCGCCTTCTTGGAGAAACGCATGAGGTCGTGCTGCCCTCTGGTGGTTACAAAGGAAACATTTAGACATTGAGGACAAAGACGTTTATTTTTCATCATGTTTGCCTCAGCCTCCCTCTCCACCTTTTGAATATATATTTTTCAGTTAACTTTAGATTACAGATGAGCAAAACAGCAAGCAATCTTCTAAACACTATTCCTTAGCCCTTAATGCAACCTTATATCATATATATTTGAAAAGAGCTGTAAACATGAATGTATACAGAATATATATTTTTCCTCAACCCCCACACACACTGGGAACAAAATGTATCAAGCACTATGGTATGTATACCTTAGTAACCCAAACAAAGGACACATCTACCCAAAATTATTAAGGAAGAATGTTCAAACTTTGAAAATTAAAAATAACATTTCAACAAAATGAATATTGAATGCACTACAACAAAACCATGACCAAAAGTTTAAACTATATGCATTCATTAAGCTGTCTGTAGCCTGCTTTGATTTATTTAATTTATTGCCTTGGACTAAATCAGTACAGCAATAGCTGCATACAGGATAAAAGAAACCGAGTGAGAGGAGATTAAACATATATGAAGTTAAAACCCACTGCATATAAATACACATTCAAGAGTAATGAGTACTGTGCATGATTGAATGGTAACCTCCCCCTTGCATAACTAAAAAGAGTCCAAGAGCCAAACCTGAGTTGTTTAAAGCTAGGGTAGGTCATTTGGAGAAAACAGCCAGAGTAAGCTACATTTTGAAAGCATCCAACGGAAGAAACCCAACCCCTCCTTTCAGGCCTCCCTCCAAAGCCACTCCCCAAAACAAGTGACTAGTTCGCTAGCTTTAGCAATAGGTCTGCCTAGCCTTGTGGACGACTCCGGTCATGCGCAATGAGTGCATGGGCAGAGTACGCGCAGGTAGGTAGACAGCCCATCCAATAAATTCATTCAAGCCGAATGAATCGATTGGATGGGCTTATTACAGGTTTGCGACAGCCACAGATACCGGATTTCCTTGTTGTTTTTTAAACTCACCATTACATTCGCCTTAAGGAAACAGGTAAACTATGTTACATGTAAATTATGGACAGAACATGCATATCTAAATGAAAATAAACAAAATCAAAACCAGCAGCTGGTGATGTTATAAAACTGATCTTGAAGACAAAAAGTTGTATAAGCTTTTGAGTGTATAACCCTGAGCACTGGCCCTCAACAGCATCCTACTTTCCATTTATTTATTTTAAATGGAGTCAATGCACATTTTCAGGTAAAACCGCTAATGCCATTTTCTGGTTATAATGGTGAATTGTAATAATTATTGTTGTTCTTTAGCCAGCCAATTTCCAATCAATACCAATATCAAAAAAGGAGCAAGGAAAATCTGGTTTATTTTGGTTCTGTAAAAACTTAAAATTGGGTTTTGGCCTTCATTGGCTTCCAGCTCCAGAGATTAATTCTGGAAGAAAGAAAGAGAAAGAACTTCAGAAACGAGACCACCTACAACACGCTAACATGACAACATGGGATTTGGACCAATCGCATGAAAAAATGAAATAAAAATAAAAGCGTTGCTTAGACACCCTACATCTACACAGTAGAAAAACAATCTAATTGGAAAGATTGCACCACATGGCACAATGAACTGAAGGCGAGACATTATTACCTGAGCGTTGGACCACTGTTCAAAACGCCCCCTGGCCGCCCCCAGGATCTTCTCATCAGTTATCTTACAGTACACCTGTATCAACTTCTCCTCAAAGTGCTCTGGGATGAGGGTGGACACCTGTGGACAGGAGCAAGAACAATGCATCCAATCAGAGGCATGCAGCATGCCTCTGATTGGATGCTTGGACTGGAAGCACTGTCAGGGAGTGACTTGTTCAGCAGAGCATAGGAGCACTGAGACTAGAGCTAGACACATTGATACATTGATACATTTAACACCTAACATTGATAATTGTAGCAAAGACCATTACTACACGCCACCTAGGTGGCTGCCATACTCCACCTAGGTGACTTTCCTCAGGCTCCTCCAAACAATTGGACACAGGGTGGTGATGTTGAAAGACCGGTTTATTGCAAAGGTTGCGTACGATGGTACATGCGGCTGGTGCTCCATACTGCCATGTAGGAGAGCTCTCCCTGAGTGTGTGCGGTGATGGCTGGTTTAACCTGTGCACACTGATTGCTTAATGTGCAACAGGTGTGCAGCCTCACCCAGCTCCAGACTCCAATCAGTCTGACTCGGGCCAGGTGAGGCTGCTTAAACCAGCCACCCTCCACACACACTCCCACAATAATATTAACAGTAAACAAGCTTTTCTAATCATAATGACCATGAGATGGAGGCTTCCTGGTTCATTTCATCAGTATCAACCAGATCCTCTTTACTTTACTGTAATGCAGTGGCGAGCTGTCCAAACAAGCTGTGAACGCGGCGCATGCCCAGGCGTTTTGAATGACAGAATTTTTGGTTAAATACTATTCAATGTTTTATTTGAATTAACAACCATTATTTGTGTAAAAACATCACCACATTAGTTGTTTTTCCTCAGATTATTTAATTTTATAACGACAATGTCTACAGTTGTAACGCTGGGTTTCGATGCGAGTCTACGCTGAAATACTGCCTGAATGTGTATCACAGATACTCCCAGTGTTCAGCATTTCTCACGCATGCACTCTATCTTATCTCCCCATTTCCTAGGATATTACTGTTTCAAGCACCAGTACCCAACGCAGGGATCGTCACACCAACTCCTTAATTAAACATCACAATATTACATTATAGCTGTTGTTCTATACTAGATACTATATCCGGTTTGGCTGGAGGATGCGTTTTAAATGCACAAGGAGGACAAATCCAATGCATGCACTACTTAATCAGCATCTTGATTAGCCTAATAGAAATGTACATTTAAGAGCGAGTTGTTGGGAGAGTGTGTGGCATATTTTCATTGTCAATTAGCGTTTTATAGTGTTATAGCCAAAATGTGGCTTCTGTGTGGGTGGTAGGGGCGGGGGGGGGGGTCTCATCAGCATCCCTTGCATCAAAAGTGACCCCTCGCCTCTGCTGTAATGCTAGTCTAAGATGGGGAAGTCAGTATTGAATATTCATTACAATAACCATTATAAATCACCATACAATCTCTCCCATACATATATATTTATACTGCACTAACATGCTTTTAAAAATAATTGTGTTCAATGGCAAAGTTCTTACCTGGTTGTTGTTGATCTGGAAGGCCCTGTTGGGCTTTCTCTTGCTGTAAAAACCTACGCGATCGATGGGATTTTCCTCCCCTTTGCCATAGTCCATCCTAATAACCTAGGAGACACCAGGGGGAGACGTTTCACCTTTTACTGACACATGCATGGCACTAGGGAGGGATGCATATAATACATTATACATGTCATAAGTTGATCAAGGAAACAAAAAAGGGCACATATTCAATTGAATGCAGAGACGTATTTGTCACATACACAGTTGTGGGTATATATAATGTGCAGTGAAATGGTGGGTGGAAAAGTAATGGTGATTGTGGAATAAAAATAAACGAAGACATTTATTTTATTATATATTTTCAGACAGCACCAGCTAACTGGATTTTTGTTATCTTTCATCCGCACGCCTGGGCCACGTCCCAGAATTTAGACCACTCCCGGGTCATTTCGTACCTATCAGGACATTTCCTCCCTGATTGGTTCGGGGAAGCTAACTTGCCTGTCAATCACAGGTGCGTGAAATGCAACACTTCTCAATCCCGGAGAAACGTAGGGAGGAAGGAAGCAAAGAGAGAGGACGTTTTTGGGTTGTTTAGTTTCAAAATATTGCTATTTTCAGCTCTCTCTCTTCACAACTCTCAAATCTTAGAATCTTTAAACAAATACATTCTAACCAATGTAACAAAATGTGTATATACTTGTAGCTAAAATATCATAACATGTTTGCCTTTCACGTTGTTGAAATGAAAATCAAAACTGCATTCTGGGATATGCATACTCCTGAGGCCTGATCCCCACCACAGAGCTATCAGAAAAAAAACCATAAACCTCTGAAAGGGAACCTTTAAAATCAGCATCGATTTGATGCCAGTAAGAGACACTGGAAGGAGGGACTTACTTTGACAATGAGGTCGTCTGGCCTCAGGCCCAGGGGATTGTCCTGGTCACCAGCCCACTGCAGACGCATCACCTTCAGGGAAGACAAGGGAAAGAGCCACAAAACTGTCATGGTTTTGTTCCTCTGTCACTTCTAGCACACACACACATACACGCACACACACACGCACCTCTGTAACCTCGAAGGTCATTGCTGAATAGAACTGGCCCACACACTTGTAGAGGCGACGGCTGAGGATGTTCCTTAGAATCTCCCTGGCCTCGGCCAGCGCCGGCAAGGGAGAAAAGAGGATCTGTTCGAAGACGTTGTCTACAGGGGCACACACACACACACACACACACACACACACACACCCACACCCACACCCACACACACATATATATATATTTACACACATGACACATGACTTGCAGTACATCTTAGAATAAGGAGCAGATAGTGATGAGGCATCTTGCTTAAGGACGCCTAAGGGTAAGGTTTACCCTTGGGGTAAGAAAGAGTTAGTCTTTGGTATTGTAAAAGGCAATACCCAAGCCAACAAAAGTACAGTGTTGTCTCAACACTCACCAGTCAGCTTGGTGTATGCCTCCATGTCATCTATAGCTGTGGACATTGTGAACATTTTCCCCTTTGACCCCTCGAATTGGAGGTGTTTGTCTGCCAATACAAATGCCTCGGTGATCCTGGTTAGAAAAACACAACCAAATTCAGTTCGGAATACAAATAACCGATTAATCATGTCAATACCAGACTAGATGATGATACTGGCAGTATTATAGTACCTAGCACAGACACAGTACTTACATGGTCTCAACAATGTTGACTACTTTGTGCTGGTAGGCTCTTCTGTGGAGACAGTTTCTTGTGTGGAAAAAGTCAATCAGATTGCCCACTTCCTGTTGAAGGAATCCCCATAGTTATGTTTAGTCAAATAAAGGACCAATTAGAGAGCTGCTTGAATCAGATTATTAAAAGGAGTCTGAGATCATTGGACCTGTTCTCTGGTACAGATTTGCATCTTCCTGCCCACATCACACACCCTGGCGAACTTGAGGAAGCGGTGATAGTCAAAGTTATTCTTGATGCCCAGGTGATGGCAGTCCCTGAGATGAGGAACAGAAAGGATAAAGACATTGACATAATAGTGCAGGTTTACTTTTACATGTTCTTGCTTTGTTTCTCCATTGATTGGTTGATTCAGAGAGAAAGATATCCCTGAGAGATGTGGCTGGGTATTCTTTAGACTATTGAGTACGGTTTACTCACTTATGAGATACTTATTTTTTTAAATTAAATTATTACAAAGCGGCGCAGTGAATTCTGATACCAGTCATTATGAGGTGCAGAGGGGTTTGCAAACAGGTAAGGGGTAAAAAATTTGAAAACATTGGGTGGATAGAGAAACCCTGACAGCTATGGGGGTCCAGGGGCATGTTCTTCCGGGAGATAAATGTGAAAGATATTCGCTTTACATGTTCATTTCTAGTTACTTTCTAGAAAACGAATTTTAACTGCCATCATGGGGTAAAACAAAGCTTAGGATTAGGATCTCTCTTTTTTTTCATATTTGCATCACTGACTCCTGACTCAACTAACTTACGTCTGTCGAGTCAAAGGTTACATTCATAGTTAAGATATGATATCCACTTTTATTATTATTTCTAAAGGAAATATGACTAACTAATCATACTGGGAGGAATATTAGTATTAGGGCATCCAATCCAAAGCGATATGACGCTACATACCTTGCCTGTTAATGTAGGAACAACACATTATTGGCAGGCTGTTATTTCTTGCAAGGCTTGAGGTACAAGGTTAATTCATATATCCAATCAAATAAAAAACAATCTCATCTTAAACCAGGAAACTCATTTATAGATATTTCGTTGTTGGAAAAATCTTTGCAAACTCTCCAGTGTTGTTGTGTTAAGAACCAATGGAGGCGGAAAACAGGGAGTGGAATTCTAGACATTACATTTCCTTTAGTCAGAAAACAAGTGGAACGGGATTCAAAGATGACCTCTATAATACGGCTGAACAGATTTGTGGAATGAGATCAAGTTAGCGCACTATAATGACGTAATGCCCGCTAATACGGAGCCCACATTACTGTTACAGCATTAGTAAGTAAAATCAGTGCCATAAGTTATAGACTTGAGTCTACCCACGTATAACTACCTTCAGGCGACTAATGAGAACTAGACCCCTTCAGCATATTTATTTTGGAAATCTACATGACCAACATGATGACCTAATTTGAAACAAATGCACATTTTGCTGAAAGGTGAAGAGTTTGCATCTCTGAGTAGGCTCTTGCTCAAGGCTGCGTACAGGCAGGTTGTGGACATTTGGGACTAAGCCATGAACCACCTAGCCACTACAATATCCTGCCCCCTTTGGAACCACACTTCAAATCATTTGATTGATGGCTGCAGTGAAAATCTTGCATAGTTGACATGAATGGCAAGAGCAGTGACATGAACTGCCCACACAACAGGTAGCACAACACACAAACAAGATTAGTGACCTGAGTAAGGACTGACCTCGCAAAGTAATCCCATTTGTCCACATCGATGCCGTTCCTTTTGTTGGCCACAATCTCGTACAGGAAAGACTTGTATTGCCATTGTAGTGACAGCATGAGGAAATGGTCAACAGGCAAATAGAAATAGAACATAGCAACGCAACATCACACTTCAAAGGAAACCTTATTTCTGCGTCCGCTGAGGTTGAACAGAAAAAGGCCTGCTATGTGGTGTAGCAAGTCTAATTAGGAGGTTTTGTGAGAACAATTCATTTTTCAGGCAATGGAGGTTTTGAAAAGTAGGTTCTTGAAGCTAGTCTATACAGTATTTATTTTGTAGTTACTCCAATTTTGATTATTGTTAGCCTCACTTGTAAGTCACTTTGGATAAAGGTGCCTGCCAAATCAACTAAATCAAAATGTACATACCGGTACCCCTGTTGGGAGGGTCATTGTACAAACCCCTCTGTTGGGAGAGTCAATGTACAAACCCCTCTGTTATGAGAGTCAATGTACATACCCCTCTGTTGGGAGAGTCAATGGACATACCTTATTTCTTGGATATTTAATGTAGTCCGCGTCTCCAACGATCAGCTCCTTAATGAAGTTGCGGTCCACTGGCGGCTCCAGCCCGTACTCCCTCATCACCGGCTCCAGGTTGTTAGCATCAATCAGATGGTCGAACATGGCTAGCGATGCAGTCTCGTGCTGCAATGACACACACACACTTAGAGGTTGCTCAGGTGTCCCTGAGCAAGACACCTCACCCTTACCGCTCCCGACGACCTAGCTGATGCCTTGCATGGCTGACACCGCCGTCAGTGTGTTGATGTATGTAAAGCACTATGAATGCATTCCGCACGCGCGCACGCGCACACACACACGCGCGCACACACACACACACGTTATCTGAACTTGTTACCTTATTTTTCATGTTAACAGAGTTGCAGTCATGGGCCACAATATGCTCTTTAACAGTGCAATCGCCAACCCTTATCAGCTGAAACATTACTGCCTGACAATGGATAATAATGCAGTGTGCTTGTTGGCCAACACGTGTTCATTATATGTCAGTGTTAGCCTGTTGTAGTCATAGTATATGATGTGCGTATGCATAGTTTAGAGTTTTGCTCTGATGTTTTGCTTTTTGCAACCAAAAAGCTTTGCTGGCAACTGAAGGACTGAGGACCTGAATATGTATGTATAGAAAAGCCTCTATTTAGAACATGTTTAATGAATTGCTGCAAAAGACAGTTGGTGGACTTCAGTAGGGGCCAGGCAGTGGGATAAATATAGAATATATTCTAATACTTAATACTTGTTGGGTCATATGAATTGAACAACAGACTGATCGACTCTTGCTTAACACTGCTGATGGGAAGGAAAAGGTACAGTTGCACACTTTCAATAAGTTGCCTGAATGGATTATTTTTTTTTATCAAGGATGCGTTCAGTGTTTTGGAGACGGAGAAAATCCTTTCACTTTCAAGAGTGTTATGCTTAAATTGTCATAGTTGTTGCAACATCACTAAGTAGGTAAAGGTGTGTAAAGATTTAAGAGCTATAATTTGAGCATAATCTTTTAGAAATGGCATAGTCATCCACCAGCTATAAGTGACTGAAATGCTCTGTGAGAATATCTGTTTTGAGTTGACTGGGCCTGCCTTTGTGTGAGCCATTTTAGATTTTAGACAGCTCATGACCCTTCCCTGATTGGTTTGGGAATCCATCTCGCTCGTCAATCACATTTGCACCCATGGCACCATCATTTAAATGGCAGAGAAATGGATGGAGGGAGCTGTTTTAGCATGTTGCCTGATAAGGGTCTGTGAAATGTCTTGGAACAAGCAGCGAGGGGAATTGTGGGGAAAGCAGTGGGAGAATTATTCAGTACCGTCCATGTGCATTTCGGACGTGCTTTAGGAATGAACATCCCATCAAACAAATGAGAGAAAGGTCCGTGTCCTAGAGAGGGAGGAATGGGTTTACAAATATGGAACCATTCCTTATTTACCATCACATTATTGCTAACGGCAAACAGTATTGGTTTCATGCTCACACAGAAACTGGCAGATGGTGGATGTTGGGGTGCGGCTCTTACTTACCCAGATCATGGCAGAGGCCAGCGATTTGCACACAGAGGATCACTCTGTCATTGATCTGCAGTTCAGGCTGCCTCTCTTTCAGAGATTGCACGAGCCTCCCAGCCAGGTGCCCAACTCTGCAACCAGTCAATAAACACAGATAGTTTAATTGATAAACGTTGCCACAGAGAATCTGGTTAGATACAAACAATAACAAACAAAAGTGGCAAGTACAAGATAACCCAGTTAAATGCTGCTATATAAGTGTTGCTGTTAACCCTGCCACATGCTACCTAGGCGGCAGCCACGCACCACCGCGGTGGGTGCCACCCAGGGGTGCGAAAAAACTAACAAATGCAACATCTAGCATAGCATGGCCGCTGTCCGCCATATTTCTTTACCCTAAAATCAAGTTTTTGCTCTTGAGATTCTAATTGGGAATTTTGAGAATCAGGACTGGGTTGTGGGAAATAGAATCGGTTAGTGTGTGCTGTGCTGTGCTTACTTTGAGTGTGCGAGGCACAACTCATTATGTTCAACTGCTCCATGGACATGTGCCTGGTAAAGATATTAGCGGTACGATTCGGGGTTTGACTAATTATCAAAACGGTTTGAAAAATGTTACACTGGGCCAACCCTAGTAAAAGGTGTCCACCTGACACACACACACACACACACACACACACACACACACACACACACAGACACACACATACCCAATGGAATGCTCAAAGCGATTATGAGATGCTCCGGGGAAAACGAAGTAGGCCCCTCCGAGCTGCTTGATGTTCCGCAGTCTTTGGAACTGAGGTGTGTCTATGATTTTGACCAGAAGAGGGTGGATTTCTATGTGTCCATGGATAGGGGTCATTAAACACCTGAAAGAGGAGAGATAAAAAAACTTTACTCCAAGCCACGCATTCAGGCGCTAGCCCGTCTATGGATCCGGGGATTATGTGTTGATAGGTTGTAGCAGCGTAATGCAACATGTTGTACATCACAGAAATACCGCAGGCACAAAAACAGCTCATTCACTACTGCGGAGATAACAGGCCTAGAAGCTGTCTGGCCTGTACCCTTGTTTTGAAAAAAAGTGGGTTGGAGAGCATAAATGCTGAATACAGGGTTTATAGTTTTGCGTTATGCTTCACAGGTGTGGATATTCCTTTGGCTCAATAAGAGTTTGTTTCAGCAAACCTTAACGATTCAAACTTTTAGCTAAGCAACCACTTACTGAGTCTTATCTATAAATCTATCTGTGGCAAAATGATGTAAACTTGTTACATTACTTTATTACTTTGTATATTACCTTGTTAAAGCCGGGATCATTAGGTCTGGAGAAATAATAACATGAGTGTAAGATAAGTGGATCAGAGAAAGAGAAACTTAGAGCAGCACATTTCATTCGGCAATTATCATATATTATTAGGGATATTCCTTACGACTTATTTCCCTGACGGTTAATGCCATGTAAATTATCTTGCAAGAGTCAAACTAGTAAAGCATTGTAGTTGATTTAATTCAGCTGAAGGAGAGCACACAACACAGCCATCAGTAGCTTGCTTGAGCACCTCATACCTTTCAGACGGTGGTCTTTTAAAGACTGCATTTGGTCAGCCTGCAAACCTGGGGTGTCTGTATGCATTCAACATGAAAGCCTATACCTTCAAGATAATTGACATAAAATACTGTGACTAAGACAATGGCAACTCATAGGATGCTGACCAAGATAACATTTGGACCTTATTTACAATTTACAAAGCTAACACAGTCATTTGCACGTTTAGAAAAGCACAGCTCACAAATACTAAATCTTTGTATGATTAAAAAAGTGAAAATGCCTAGAAAGCGATCACAACTGAGCACACTACAATCTAAGAGACCAAACGTGGTTAAGAAACTATATTGTGTGATATTATATCACATTTTTATATTGAAATCATATTTTAAATTAGGCCAAAAAGCCTTTTGCCACGTGCATCATCTCTCCTGGAGCGAATGTTTAAGTGTCGTTGGGGGAAAAAACAGTTATGAGTAATCTAGCTTTGGAAGTTAAAATCTAAATAATCATCCAAAATAAACCATCGTCTGTCAAGATGAAAATGAACGGGTTTCTTTATATAATGTCAAGACTAGAAAGGACAGCAACAACTTGTCAACTTATCGTGAACATCCTATATTTTTGTTAATGTCAGACTCACCTGTCCATTTTATGAAATTTTCTTTAGTGAGATATCGCAACGCCAGTAAATAGTTTTTCTATAAAAATTTAGATTAAACAATTAAACAAAAAAGATTATTAGCGGTCAACGCTGCAAGCCTAGGACCAGTGAGCTCATGTTTTATTTGCTGTGGTGTATGCATCTTAAATCCTATTCAGACAAATTTCCATGGGCTGGGTTGGGCCAATCAAAACCATGTATCTAATATAGGGCGGGTTGATTTGTTTACAGAGGAGCGGCCCATGAGAGATGGTATCTTTAAGATAAAAGGAGACAATATATTTAAATCATTTGAGATGTGGATGGCTGTTCAACGTAAAATAAGCAGTCACCATTAAAATGGCGTAATTTTTTTTTATTATTCCAACTTCCTACTAGGAAAAATCGAATAAAATGGTCAACCTTGAGTTTGTTGTCATAAACTGAGGTACGATTTCTAAAACTCCAGTTTAAGCCTCAACGTCTTTGAAATCATTTTAACAAGGCCACCCACATCGTATATGGTGAGAAAATATGTTAATTTAAAAGATTGTATGAAATGAATAGATTGTTTTAAAATCTTTGGTTTTCAACTTCATTTGCTTTAGGAACCATCAGCATACCAATACAGTAGTTGGTTAAACTCATACAATTAAACATTAAGGTTATATGTTTTATCTTGTTATCAACATATTTGCAAATACGTTTATGATGTTCGTACACACCAAGCAAAACAAAGTTTAGCGTGAGCATCCGTGTTTTTCCTAGCCATGGAACCAAACTTATCTGAAAGCTCATTTTATTTGCTCTGGCATAGGCAGGAGGCCCCCTCATGATCAGACTGTATGCAGAAAACAGTTTATTGGATGTTTGCATGCCGAGCAGCTGGTAAATATGAACATGTCAGAGCTCCTCTCTTTGGTGTTGGCTGGTTTAACCTGTTTGCTTTGATTACTGAATGCACTCATGTGTGCAGCCTCACCCAGACTCAAATCAACCGGACTCGGTCAAGGTGAGGCTGCTCACAAACACATCAAACACACACAATAAGCTCCGTAGTGAGCCTCAAACAAGATTTGTTTGAGTTTGTTTTCTATGTCATCGGTTGTATTTTGACTACATACTTTTGCAAAAACACACACCCCCTGAGCATTTTGCAGCCCAGCAGCTGCCTGTGAACCAATGAGAGACAACATGGCAGTGTCAGTCCAAGGAGAATGAATAAAGTTGAGCCAGTGGATATTAAGGATAGTGTGCAGAGATGGCTAGTTAACTGAGCAGCATAGAGTGCAATAGTGTGTTTTGAAAGATGCATTTGTGGCAAACCGGTTAGCTGAGTGGAAAAAGGATGTGTGTACCTTTGAGACAAATATCTACAACAATGCAGTGGATGTAGCTAACATTTTGGGGTTTTCAACTTCATATGCTTTCAGACCAATCAGCGTACCTACACAGTAGTTGGTTAAACCCATATAATTAAACGTTAATGTAGTGATATGCTATTTTGTCTTTAACATGAATACATTCACAAATACACTTATGATGCTCGTACAAAGTTTAACATGAGTGTAGCAATGTCCGTTGCTACACTCCACCTAGGTGACTTTTCTTGGGCTCCTCCAAAGAAAGTATGCAGGGTGGTGATGTTTAAGCCGGTTTATTGTGAAGTTTGTAGAGGATGATACATGGCCTAGTACTCCATGTTGCCATCTAGGTGAACTCCCTGAGTGTGTGTGGAGATGGATGGTTTAACCTGTGCACACTGATTACTCAATGTGCAACAGGTGTGCAGCCTCATCCAGCCCCAGAGTCCAATTAGACTCCAGGTGAGGCTGCTGAAAACAGCCATCATCCACGCACACTCACACGGTCACATCTTACAGATGGGTGCAGGGCCGCCGGTCTCACCACACGCATCACGTGCTGCGTGTAGGGCACCAAGTGCTGGAGGGGGCACCGCACCACAATTATGATCATCATCAAAATAATCATAATTATGAATTATTTAAATTTAAGACGAAGCACAACGACAATTGGCATCATTGATTACAGCATTATTAGGCAATACAAAGATATGCATATTTGCTCGAAATAATACTATTAATTATGGTGCCCCCCCCCCCCCCCCATCCCTCCATCGTCCTGTGGTTTCTTCGATTGCACCTGACAAACTGGAATCTGACGGTAACTCGTTATATCGAAATGGCTTCAAAAAGGCAACAGGAGTCGAGAGCAGAGCAGCAAAAAAAGAAGATTCACCGGGATGACGCTCGTGCATTGCTTGCAGGTATGTTTTAAACATTGTTGTAAATACTGTAAAATGCTTAAACCATGTAACCACCGGATCTTCCTCGCCCCTCTCACTGATATAATAATAATATTATGTTTGTTTTTTAACGGAGCTACACAGCCGAGTACACAATGGATTGTCATTTGGGAAAGACGATTACCAATTGGGAGCCACGCTTAACTTATATTATTTTTCATGTTAACAGAGCTGCAGCCATGAGCCCCATAATGACCCTTTAACAGGGTAATAGCCAACCCTGAAACATTACTTCCTGACAATGGATAATGTCATAATGTTAATAACCGCTAACCGATAAGAATAAGTGTCCTTTAAAAAAATGAAAAGGATAAAGCAGAAGCTGCTACTTGCTAAAAGCGTGGATGTAGCTAAAATGTTGGGGTTTTCAACTTTGTCTGCTTTCAGACCAATCAGCTTACCAATACAGTAGTTGGTTAAACCCATACAATTTAACGTTTATGTAGTTATATGCTGTTTTAACTTTAACATGAACACATTCGCAAATACGTTATGATGATCGTCCAAAGTTAGCGTGAGCATCCATGTTTTACCTAGCCATGGAACCACACTTCAAAATATGAGCTGTGTAAGCTCATATTTTGAGCTTACAGATAAGGTTGTATACGATGACTGTACCAGGCCCGGCTCCAGGATGAAGTGACTGAGGGGGCTGTTAAAAATGTGGAAGGGGCATTTTTGTCATAAAATAAAATTCATTGATTCAACCATGCATTGCGACGTGAGACTTGCAGCAGCAGTAAATAAACCAATGTGCAATATAAACGTGTAGGCCTAAACATTTTGAAATGGTGCGGGATGTTGAAAAGGCTGCCAAACCTGCTCCATGCTCTGTGATATATTATTTTCCATAATTTCTAGTAACTTCAAATGAACATCAAACCAATGCATTGTTGATGTGCTTATGAACAAAAACAACGAAATGACATGACGGTCTGGCAGGCAGCTACGGCGGTTGGATGGGTGTGCAGCCTACTACTACTTATTTGCTATTTCCATCTTGCAGAAGGTCATGGTATACTGCCCCACAATGTCTGTTGGTATTGCACCTTGAGTATGCGTACACCCAAGGCCTAGGGAGACGTGCACAATGGACCCACCAAACGAACGCAGAAAACGTGTGTGGCAGGCATCCTGCTTATGCGTACATGTACTTAGTGTGAAGCATATCACGGCATTTAGAGTACGTAATCACTGACAACCTTGCTGATTAAAGGTAACAGCAAAGTCATGTTAAGTAAGTCCATGTCTCGCAGTTTTACTGACCAATAAAGAGACCATTGCGTCTTACTTACAAGAATGCCACATTGGTGTCAAGTGGCATAGTCGTCACAAACCCGCAAGCGAAGATGGTGTCATCAGGAAGATATGAAGACGAGACCTGAGAGATTGATTTCATCAGGTGCATTCGAGCAGATCTTGGGCGGGAGATGACTGGCCATAGCCTTTCTGGCGCCGGAAAGCTTGCAGCCCCCAGCCACCCAGCACAGGAGTCAAAGGCCCCATGCTCTTCGAGGGAGACGGGAAAAAGGCTATGATGTCCCCACATAACCAGCTATGCCCTTGAGGTTGGCCGACATCCAAGATCCCTGCATCATTGGTCTGGAGCAGCACTGAGCAGGGAGCCTGCACAGCAATGCCGATGCCTTCTCCTGATGTGCCTGTGAGGACTGCAGACACTGTCGGCGCCAAGCGGAGTGAGACGCTAGGGTGGGACAGTGGGTTGTCGCCAGGGCACGCTTCCCCTGCAAGTGGTCTATGCCTCGTCAGTGGAAACCAAGGCCAAGTTTTCCCAGTGTGCCACCCTGGCCCGGCGTGATGGACTCTTGTACCATTTTGGCATGCGCCAGGCCATGGAAGAAATGTGTGGCAGTTGTTGGTTTACTGATGTGACGCATACACCGCCAATAAAGGACCGACCGGACATTTCCATGCCCCTCTGCAGCAATACCAGGCGGGGCCCACATGCAGCAGGTTGGTGTGGATGTCCTTGGTCCTTTTCCCACAGATGGTCCACTGTCAGGGTGTTGGTGAGACAGTGAGAGCGAATCAATGTGTTTTGTGCTCTCTACAATGAAATATGATTTTAACCCTTTTTCTTTGTGCCCACTAAAGAAAAGGCTTGAAGCCTGAAGAAAATGGCATCACCCAAAAAGAAAGAAGGCACATTGCCATCGCTGGTCTCCATTATCCGTGGAGGGGCATGCGCGTGTGCCTCTGGACATCCTGTATGATGTCTTCCTGGTTGAAGAGACCAACAAAACTCCTCCCCGCTGGTAAATTGACCAGAATAGCACAAATTCTGATAAAGAGATATGAGCTTATAACCGACCACAGATGAAAACCATACAAATAGAGAGGTTCATTATTGACCACCTAGGCCACACACCTTTTTTTTAACGTGTTAAATAACTTTTAAATACATATTGACGTATCATTTAAGAGTTATTTCCAAATAGGAAACGTTTATCAGGTGACTGGGGATGACCGCCTTCTTGGAGAAACGCATGAGGTCGTGCTGCCCTCTGGTGGTTACAAAGGAAACATTAAGACATTGAGGACATAGACGTTTATTTATTTTTCAAGATGTTTGCCCCAGCCTCCCTGTCTATCTTTTGAATATATACTTTTCAGTTAACTTTAGATTACAGATTATCAAAACAGCAAGTAATCTTCTAAACACTATTCCTTAGCCCTTAATGCAACCTTATATCATATATATTTGAAAAGAGAAGTAAACATGAACGTATACAGAATATATCGTTTTCTTCAACCCCCACACACACTGGAAACAAAATGTATAAAGCACTGTGGTATGTATACCTTAGTAACCCAAACAAAGCACACATCTATCCAAAATTATTATTATAAACTTTGAAAATAAAAAAGAACATTACAACAAAATGAATATTGAATGCACTACAACAAAACCATGACCAAAATATTAAACTGCATGTATTCATTATGCCGTCTATAGCCTGCTTTGATTCTTTTCATTTATTGCCTTGGACTAAATCAGTACAGCAATAGCTGCATACAGGATAAAAGAAACCGAGTGAGATGAGATTGAACATGGATGAAGTTAAAACCCACTGCATATAAATACACATTCAAAAGTAATGAGTACTGAGCATGATTGAATGGTATCCCTCCCCTTGCATAACTAAAAATAGTCTAAGAGCCAAACCTGAGTTCAGTTTAAAGCTAGGGTAGGTCATTTGGAGAAAACAGCCAGAATAAGCTACATTTTGAAAGCATCTACAGTAACTGAAGAAATCCAACCCCTCCCTTCAGGCCTCCCTCCAAAGCCACTCCCCAAAACAAGTGACTAGCTCGCTAGCTTTAGCAATAGGTCTGCCTAGCCTTGTGGACGACTCCGGTCATGCGCAATGAGTGCATGGGCAGAGTGTGCGCAGGTAGGTAGACAGGCCATCCAATAAATTCATTCAAGCCGAATGAATTGATTGGATGGGCTTATTACAGGCTTGCGACAGCCACAGATACCTGATTTCCTTGTTTTTTAATCTCTCACCGTTACATTCCCCTTAAGGAAACAGGTCAACTATGTTACATGTAAATTATGGACAGAACATGCATATCTAAATGAAAATAAACAAAAACAAAACCAGCAGCTGGTGATGTTATCAAACTGAACTTGAAGACAAAAAGTTGTATAAGCTTTTGAGTGTATAACCCCGAGCACTGGCCCTCAACGGCATCCTACTTTGATTACTTTTTTATTTATTTATTTTAAATGGAGTCAATGCATGTTTTCAGGTAAAACTGCTAATGCCATTTTCTGGGTATAGTGGTGAATTGTAATAATTATTATCCTTGTTCTTTAGCCATCCAATTTCATATCAATACCAAAATCAAAAAAGGAGCAAGGAAAATCTGGTTTCTTTTGGTTCTTTAAAAACTTAAATTAGGTTTTGGCTTTCATTGGCTTCCAGCTCTGGAGATTAATTCTGGAAGAAAGAAAGAGAAAGAACTTCAGAAACGAGACCACCTACAACACAGTAACATGCCAACATGGGATTTGGACCAATCGCATGGAAAAATGAAATAAAAATAAATAAAAGCTTTGCTTCGACTCCTACATCTACACAGCCACACAGTAGAAAAACAATCGAATTTGAAAAGATTGAACCACATGGAGCAATGACATTATTACCTGAGCGTTGGACCACTTTTCAAAACGCTCCCTGGCCGCCCCCAGGATCCTCTCATCAGTTATCTTACAGTACACCTGTATAAACTTCTCCTGAAAGTGCTCTGGGATGAGGGTGGACACCTGTGGACAGGAGCGGGAACAAAGCATCCAATCAGAGGCATGCTGCATGCCCCTGATTGGCTGCTTGGACTAGAAGCATAGTCAGGGAGAGACATGTTTAGGTTCAGCAGAGCATAGGAGTACCGAGACTAGAGCTAGACACATTGATACATGTAACACCTAACATTGATAATATTAACAGTAAATAAGCTTTTCTAATCATAATGACCATGAGATTGAGGCTTCCTGGTTCATTTCATCAGCGACAACCAGATCCTCTTTACTTTACTGTAATGCAGTGGCGAGCTGTCCATACAAGGTGTGAATGCGGCGCATGCCCAGGCGTTTTGAACGACAACAGAATTTTTGTTTAAATACTATTCAATGTTTTATTTGAATTAACAACCATTATTTGTGTAAACACATTACCACATTAGTTGTTTTTCCTCTGATTATTTCATTTTTGAAAGACAATGACTACAGTTGTAACGCTGGGTTTCGATGCGAGTCTACGCTGAAATGCTGCCCAGTGTTCAGCATATCTCATGCATGCACTATCTTATCTCTTGCTTTCATCTGAGAAGGGGGGGGCGAGGGGGTCAAAGTGATGAATGTGTGTTGGGAAATAAACTGAATGCTCCTCAGCTTTTTAACCACGTGACACTGCACAACAATGCCCCCTAGTGACTCATCTACGTTACACATTTCCTAGGATACTACTGTTTCAAGCACCAGTACCCAACGCGGGAATCGTCACACGAACTCCTTAATCAAACATCACATTATTACATTATAGCTGTTGTTCTATACTAGATACTATATCCGGTTTGGCTGGAGGATGCATTTTAAATGCACAAGGAGGACAAATCCAATGCATGCACTACTTGAACAGCATCTAGATTAGCCTACTATAAATGTACATTTAAGAGTGAGTCGTTGGGAGAGTGTGTGGCATATTTTCATTGTTAGTTAGCGCTTCTTAGTGTTATAGCCAAAATGTGGCACGCGAAATCACAATTCTGTGTGGGTGGTGGGGGCGGGGGGGGGGGGGGGGGGGGGGGGGGATCTCATCAGCATCCCTTGCATCAAAAGTCAACCCTCGCCTCTGCTATAATGCTAGTCTAAGATGGGGAAGTCAGTATTGAATATTCATCACAATAACCATTATAAATTACCATATTATCTCTCACAAACATATATGTTTATACTGCACTAACATGCTTTTAAAAATAATTGTGTTCAATGGCAAATTTCTTACCTGGTTATTGTTGATGTAGAAGCCCGGGAGGGGCCCTCCAGCATTAACTTCCAGGTCTCTCTTGCTGTAAAAACGTACGTGATCGATGGGATTCTTCTTCTTCATGCCATAGTCCATCTTATTAACCTAGGAAACACCAGGGGGATACTTTTCACCTTTTACTGACATATGCATGGCACTAGGGAGGGATGAATGTAATACATTATAGATGTCATAAGTTGATCAAGGAAACAAAAAAAAATAAAGGGCACATATTAAATTGAATGCAGAGACGTATTTGTCACATACACAGTTGTGGATATATATAATGTGCAGTGAAATGGTGGGTAGAAAAGTAATGGTGATTGTGGAATAAAAATAAACGAAGACATTTATTTTATCATATATTTTCAGACAGCACCAGCTAACTGGATTTTTGTTATCTTTCATCCGCACGCCTGGGCCACGTCCCAGAATTTAGACCACTCCAGGGTCATTTCGTACCTATCAGGACATTTCCTCCCTGATTGGTTCGGGGAAGCTATCTTGCCTGTCAATCACAGGTGCGTGAAATGCAACACTTCTCAATAACGGAGAAACGTAGGGAGGAAGGAAGCAAAGAGAGAGGACGTTTTTGGGTTGTTTAGTTTCAAAATATTGCTCTTTTCTGTTCTCTCTCTTCACAACTCTCAAATCTTAGAATCTTTAAACAAATACATTCCAACCAATGTAACAAAATATGTATATACTTGTAGCTAAAATATCATTACATGTTTGCCTTTCACGTTGTTGAAATGAAAATCAAAACTGCATTCTGGGATATGCATACTCCTGAGGCCTGATCCCCACCACAGAGCTATCAGAAAAAAAAAAGATAAACCTCTGAAAGGGAACCTTTAAAATCAGCATCGATTTGATGCCAGTAAGAGACACTGGAAGGAGGGACTTACTTTGACAATGAGGTCGTCTGGCTTCAGGCCCAGGGGATTGTCCTGGTCACCAGCCCACTGCAGACGCATCACCTTCAGGGAAGACAAGGGAAAGAGCCACAAAACTGTCATGGTTTTGTTCCTCTGTCACTTCTAGCACACACACACATACACACACACAGACACGCACCTCTGTAACCTCGAAGGTCATTGCTGAATAGAACTGGCCCACACACTTGTAGAGGCGACGGCTGAGGATGTTCCTTAGAATCTCCCTGGCCTCGGCCAGCGCCAGCAAGGGAGAAAAGAGGATATTTTCGAAGACGTTGTCTACAGGGGCACACACACACACACACACACACACACACACACACACCCACACACACACACACACACATATATATATATATATATATATATATATATATATATATATATATATTTACACACATGACACATGCCTTGCAGTACATCTTAGAATAAGGAGCAGATAGTGATGAGGCATCTTGCTTAAGGACGCCTAAGGGTAAGGTTTACGCTTGGGGTAAGAAAGAGTTAGTCTTTGGTATTGCAAAAGGCAATACCCAAGCCAACAACAGTACAGTGTGGTCTCAACACTCACCAGTCAGCTTGGTGTATGCCTCCATGTCATCTATAGCTGTGGACATTGTGAACATTTTCCCCTTTGACCCCTCGAATTGGAGGTGTTTGTCTGCCAAAACAAATGCCTCGGTGATCCTGGTTAGAAAAACACAACCAAACTCAGTTCGGAATACAAATAACCGATTAATCATGTCAATACCAGACTAGATGATGATACTGGCAGTATTATAGTACCTAGCACAGACACAGTACTTACATGGTCTCAACAATGTTGACTACTTTGTGCTGGTAGGCTCTTCTGTGGAGACAGTTTCTTGTGTGGAAAAAGTCATACAGATTGCCCACTTCCTGTTGAAGGAATCCCCATAGTTATGTTTAGTCAAATAAAGGACCAATTAGAGAGCTGCTTGAATCAGATTATTAAAAGGAGTCTGAGATCATTGGACCTGTTCTCTGGTACAGATTTGCATCTTCCTGCCCACATCACACACCCTGGCGAACTTGAGGAAGCGGTGGTGGTCAAAGTTATTCTTGATGCCCAGGTGATGGCAGTCCCTGAGATGAGGAACAGAAAGGATAAAGACATTGACATAATAGTGCAGGTTTACTTTTACATGTTCTTGCTTTGTTTCTCCATTGATTGGTTGATTCAGAGAGAAAGATATCCCTGAGAGATGTGGCTGGGTATTCTTTAGACTATTGAGTACGGTTTGCTCACTTATGAGATACTTATTTTTTTAAATTAAATTATTACAAAGCGGCGCAGTGAATTCTGATACCAGTCATTATGAGGTGCAGAGGGGTTTGCAAACAGGTAAGGGGTAAAAAATGTGAGAACATTGTGTGGATAGAGAAACCCTGACAGCTATGGGAGTCCGGGGGCATGTTCTTCCAGGAGAAAGATATTCGCTTTACATGCTCATTTTTAGTTACTTTCTAGAAAACACATTTTAACAGCCATCGTGGGGTAAAACAAAGCTATTAGGATATTTTCTTTATTTATATATATTTCTTTTCATATTTGCATCACTGACTCCTGACTCATCTAACTTACTGAATCCTCTGTCGAGTCAAAGGTTACATTCATAGTTAAGATATGATATCCGCTATTATTATTATATCTAAAGGAAATATGACTAACTAATCATACTGGGAGGAATATTAGCATTAGGGCATCCAATCCAAAGCGATATGACGCTACATACCTTGCCTGTTAATGTAGGAACAACACATTATTGGCAGGCTGTTATTTCTTGCAAGGCTTGAGGTACAAGGTTAACCCATATATCCAATCAAATAAAAAACAATCTCATCTTAATCCAGGAAACTCTTATTTATAGATATTTCGTTGTTGGAAGAATCTTTGCAAACTCTCCGGCGTTGTGTTAAGAACCAATGGAGGCGGAAAACAGGGAGTGGAATTCTAGACATTACATTTCCTTTAGTCAGAAAACAAGTGGAACGGGATTCAAAGATGACCTCTATAATACGGCTGAACAGATTTGTGGAATGAGATCAAGTTAGCGCACTATAACGACGTAATGCCCGCTAATACGGAGCCCACATTACTGTTACAGCATTAGTAAGTAAAATCTGTGTCATAAGTTATTGACTTGAGTCTACCCACGTATAACTACCTTCAGGCGACTAATGAGAACAAGACCCGTTCAGTAGATTTATTTTGGAAATCTACATGACCAACATGATGACCTAATTTGAAATAAATTCAAATTTTGCTGAAAGGTGCAGAGTTTGCATCTCTGAGTAGGCCTCTTGCTCAAGGCTGCGTACAGGCAGGTTGTGGACATTTGGGACTAAGCCATGAACCACCTAGCCACTACAATATCCTGCCCCCTTTGGAACCACACTTCAAATAATTTGATTGATGGCTGCAGTGAAAATCTTGCATAGTTGACATGAATGACAAGAGCAGTGACATGAACTGCCCAGACAAGTTAGCACAACACACAAACAATGTTAGTGACCTGAGTAAGGACTGAACTCGCAAAGTAATCCCATTTGTCCACATCGATGCCGTTCCTTTTGTTGGCCACAATCTCATACAGGAAAGACTTCTCCTTTGGACGGCCTTTGTATGGCCACTGCAGCGACAGCATGAGGAAACGGTCAACAGGTTAATAGAAATAGAACATAGCAACGCAACATCACACTTCAAAGGAAACCCTACTTTTGCGTCCGATGAGGTTGAACAGAAAAAGGCCTGCTATGTGGTGTAGCAAGTCTAATTATGGGCTTTTCTGAGAACAATTCATTTTTCAGGCAATGGAGGTTTTGAAAAGTAGGTTCTTGAAGCTAGTCTATACAGTATTTATTTTGTAGTTACTCCAATTTTGATTATTGTTAGCCTCACTTGTAAGTCACTTTGGATAAAGGTGCCTTCCCAATTAACTAAATCAAAATGTATATACTGGTACCCCTTTGTTGGGAGGGTCATTGTACAAACCCCTCTGTTGGGAGAGTCAATGTACACACCCCTCTGTTGGGAGAGTCAATGTACATACCCCTCTGTTGGGAGAGTCATTGTACAAACCCCTCTGTTGGGAGAGTCAGTGAACATACCTTCTTTCGTGGATGTTTAATGTAGTCCTTGTGTCCAACGATCAGCTCCTTAATGAAGTCGTGGTCCACTGGCAGCTCCAGCTTGTACTCCCTCATCACCGGCTCCAGGTTGTTAGCAGAAATCAGATGGTCGAACATGGCTAGCGATGCAGTCTCGTGCTGCAATGACACACACACTCAGAGGTTGCTCAGGTGTCCCTGAGCAAGACACCTCACCCTTACCGCTCCTGACGACCTAGATGTTGCCTTGCATGGCTGACACCGCCGCCAGTGTGTGGATGTGTGTAAAGCACTATGACTGCATTCAACACACACACACACACACACACACACACACACACACACACACACACACACACACACACACATTATCTGAACTTGTTATCTTATTTTTCATGTTAACAGCATATTGCGTATGCATAGTTTAGAGTTTTGCTCTGATCTTTTGCTTTTTGCAACCAAAAAGCTTTGCTTGCAACTGAAGGACTGAGGACCTGAATATGTAAATATAGAAAAGCCTCTATTTAGAACATGTTTAATGAATTGCTGCAAAAGACAGTTGGCGGACTTCAGTAGGGGCCAGGCAGTGGGAATATATTCTAATACTTAATACTTGTTGGGTCATATGAATTGAACAACAGACTGATCAACTCTTGCTTAACACTGCTGATGGGAAGGAAAAGGTACAGTTGCACACTTTTAATAAGTTACCTGAATGAACTTTTTTTTTAATCAAGGATGCGTTCAGTGTTTTGGAGATGGAGAAATCCTTTCACTTTCAAGAGTGTTATGCTTAAATTGTCATAGATGTTGCAATATCACTAAGTAGGTTAAAGATGTGTAAAGATTTAAGAGCTATAATTTGAGCATAATCTTTTAGAAATGGCATAGTCATCCACCAGCTATAAGTGACTGAAATGCTCTGTGAGAATATCTGTTTTGAGTTGACTGGGCCTGCCTTTGCATGAGCCATTTTAGATTTTAGACAGCTCATGACCCTTCCCTGATTGGTTTGGGAATCCATCTTGCCTGTCAATCACATTTGCACCCATGGCAACATCATTTAAATGGCGGAGAAATGGATGGAGGGAGCTGTTTTAGCGTGTTGCCAGATAAGGGTCTGTGAAATGTCTTGGAACAAGCAGCGAGGGGAATTGTGGGGAAAGCAGTGGGATAATTATTCAGTACCGTCCAATTGAGTCCTGGACGTGCTTTAGGAATGAACATCCCATCAAACAAATGAGAGAAAGGTCCGTGTCCTAGAGAGGGAGAAATGGGTTTAGAAATATGGAACCATTCGTTAGTTACCATCCATCATTGCTAACGGCAAACAGTACTGGTTTCATGCTCACACAGAAACTGGCAGATGGTGGATGTTGGGGTGCGGCTCTTACTCACCCAGATCATGGCAGAGGCCAGCGATTTGCACACAGAGGATGTCTCTGTCATCGATCTGCAGTTCAGGCTGCCTCTCTTTCAGAGCTTGCACAAGCCTCCCAGCCAGGTGCCCAACTCTGCAACCAGTCAATAAACACAGATAGTTTAATTGATAAACGTTGCCACAGAGAATCTGGTTAGATACAAACAATAACAAACAAAAGTGGCCAGTACAAGATAACCCAGTTAAATGCTGCTATATAAGTGTTGCAGTTAACCCTGCCACATGCCACGTAGGCAACAGCCACGCACCACCGCGGTGGGTGCCACCCAGGGGTGTGTCACCTCCGACACCACCGAAAAAACAAACAAATGCAACATCTAGCATAGCATGGCCGCTGTCCGCCATATTTCTTTACCCTAAAATCAAGTTTTTGCTCTTAAAATTCTAATTGGGAATTTTGAGAATCAGGACTGGGTTGTGGGAAATGGAATCGGTTAGTGTGTGCTGTGCTGTGCTTACTTTGAAAAATTGTGTAGAGTGTGCGAGGCACAACTCATTATGTTCAACTGCTCCGTGGACATGTGCGTGCCATCAGATGGTAAAGATATTAGCGGTACGATTCGGGGTTTGACTAATTATCAAAACGGTTTGAAAAATGTTACACTGGCCCAACCCTAGTACAAGGTGTCCACCTGACACACACACACACACACACACACACACACACACACATACACACACACACACACACACACGTTAGTACACACACACACACACACACACACACACACAAACATACCCAATGGAATGCTCAAAGCGATTATGAGATGCTCCGGGGAAAACGAAGTAGGCCCCTCCGAGCTGCTTGATGTTCCGCAGTCTTTGGAACTGAGGTGTGTCTATGATTCTGACCAGAAGAGGGTGGATTTCTATGTGTCCATGGATGGGGTCATTAAACACCTGAAAGAGGAGAGATAAAAAAACATTACTCCAAGCCTCGCATTCAGGCTAGCCCGTCTATGGATCCGGGGATTATGTGTTGATAGGTTGTAGCAGCATAATGCAACATGTACATCACAGAAATACCGCAGGCACAAAACCAGCTCATTCACTACTGCGGAGATAACAGGCCTAGAAGCTGTCTGGCCTGTACCCTTGTTTTGAAACAAAGTGGGTTGGAGAGCATAAATGCTGAATACAGGGTTTATAGTTTTGCATTATGCTTCACATGTGTGGATATTCCTTTGGCTCGATAAGAATTTGTTTCAGCAAACCTTAACGATTCAAACTTTTAGCTTAGCAACCACTTACTGAGTCTTATCTATAAATCTATCTGTGGCAAAATGATGTAAACTTTACTTACTTTATTACTTTATTACTTTATTACTTTGTATATTACCTTGTTAAAGCCGGGATCATTAGGTCTGGAGAAATAATAAAATGAGTGTAAGATAAGTGGATCAGAGAAAGAGAAACTTAGAGCAGCACATTTCATTTGGCAATTATCATATATTATTAGGGATGTTCCTTACGACTTATTTCCCTGACGGTTAATGCCATGTAAATTATCTTGCAAGAGTCAAACTAGAGTCAAACCTGGCAACTCATAGGATGCTGACCAAGATAACATTTGGACCTTATTTACAATTTACAAAGCTAACACAGTCATTTGCACGTTTAGAAAAGCACAGCTCACAAATACTAAATCTTTGTATGATTAAAAAAGTGAAAATGCCTAGAAAGCGATCACAACTGAGCACACTACAATCTAAGAGACCAAACATGGTTAAGAAACTATATTGTGTGATATTATATCACATTTTTATATTGAAATCATATTTTAAATTAGGCCAAAAAAGCCTTTTGCCACGTGCATCATCTCTCCTGGAGCGAATGTTTAAGTGTCGTTAGGGGAAAAAACAGTTATGAGTCATCTAGCTTTGGAAGTTAAAATCTAAATAATCATCCAAAATAAACCATCGTTTGTCAAGATGAAAATGAACGGGTTTCTTTAGATAATGTCAAGACTAGAAAGGACAGCAACAACTTGTCAACTTATCGTGAACATCCTATATTTTTGTTAATGTCAGACTCACCTGTCCATTTTATGAAATTTTCTTTAGTGAGATATCGCAACGCCAGTAAATAGTTTTTCTATAAAAATTTAGATTAAACAATTAAACAAAAAAATGTATTAGCGGTCAACGCTGCAAGCCTAGGACCAGTGAGCTCATGTTTTATTTGCTGTGGTGTATGCATCTTAAATCCTATTCAGACAAATTTCCATGGGCTGGGTTGGGCCAATCAAAACCATGTATCTAATATAGGGCGGGTTGATTTGTTTACAGAGGAGCGGCCCATGAGAGATGGTATCTTTAAGATAAAAGGAGACAATATATTTAAATCATTTGAGATGTGGATGGCTGTTCAACGTAAAATAAGCAGTCACCATTAAAATGGCATAAAGACTAAATGTGATTAACTTCTTAATTGGAGGAGCCAGCTATTATTATTTTTTTAATTCCAACTTCCTACTAGGAAAAATCGAATAAAATGGTCAACCTTGAGTTTGTTGTCATAAACTGAGGTACGATTTCTAAAACTCCAGTTTAAGCCTCAACGTCTTTGAAATCATTTTAACAAGGCCACCCACATCGTATATGGTGAGAAAATATGTTAATTTAAAAGATTGTATGAAATGAATAGATTGTTTTAAAATCTTTGGTTTTCAACTTCATTTGCTTTAGGAACCATCAGCATAACAATACAGTAGTTGGTTAAACTCATACAATTAAACATTAAGGTTATATGTTTTATCTTGTTATCAACATATTTGCAAATACGTTTATGATGTTCGTACACATCAAGCAAAACAAAGTTTAGCGTGAGCATCCGTGTTTTTCCTAGCCATGGAACCAAACTTATCTGAAAGCTCATATTTTATTTGCTCTGGCATAGGCAGGAGGCCTATGCCATGTTTATTGGATATGTTTATAAACATCCAATAAACATCCAATATGTTTATTGGATGTTTGCATGCCGAGCAGCTGGTAAATATTAACATGTCAGCCTCACCCAGACTCAAATCAACCGGACTCGGTCAAGGTGAGGCTGCTCACAAACACATCAAACACACACAATAAGCTCCGTAGTGAGCCTCAAACAAAATTTGTTTGAGTTTGTTTTCTATGTCATCGGTTGTATTTTGACTACATACTTTTGCAAAAACACACACGCCCTGAGCATTTTGCAGCTGTTGTTAAAAAAAAAGGAAGGACAATGTTAAACTTGGAAACCCGGTAAAAGAAGCAAAAATGCAAGTCGAATTAATAATGCGGTGTTGAGTTTTATTCCAATACTAATACAGTGTACAAAAATGTCAAATCCCGATACTCGTTACTATCTCTACAGCGCGCTGTATTCTTGTCGATGGGTCCACACCTTAAGGATGTGCACCCGCGAGAGAACACCGGAGAAGCACACGGTGATGTCTGCGACCGTCGGATATATCCCCAGGGCAGCGCCCTGATGAGGAATGTGTCCATCTCGTCGGCTGGGGGTCTTCGTCGGGAGGGGGAATGTCTTTGGGTTAGAAAGGCCCTTTGCCGTTGGGGGAGTCCAACAGCAGACTCGGCCGCATACCATAAAATGTTTAGATAAGGCTGCGTTTTATTGGGTGCCGATCGTTTCAGCTAAGCTATCAGGTTACATTTTGGGAGAACTATCAACTTTACATGTTTTTTCTACAACAATCCCTCCCAAGTGATCAAAAGATCACTTCAACAATAGTGGAAAAAACTCTCCTACCGCATATACAAAAACGGGTGAGATGGACCGGGAAAACCCCCCCCCCCCCTCCTTAAGGGAAGGGAAAACCTGCCCAACCCCCATACCGGGGCACATTCATCCTCATCCCGTAGCACAAGATCATACAGGACAATTAACAAGCTCCTGACCTAACAACTAATACAGGTGGTTTCCTAACACTACCGAAAAGCAAGCAAGGGAAAGGGGGACGCCACCCAGAGGAACTCAGGAGCCGCCTGCGCCATGGGCAGGCCATCACGCTCATTTATTAAACGTCCTCTCTGGGGGCGGGGAACAGCAGAACATTTATATCAGCGGTTCCCTGCATCGAATTACTATTGGAAGTCTAACTCCTCCGGCCCTTCGCCTTGTTCTGGGAGGAGCAAGGGCAGGTGAAGGGCCGGGTCGCCGTCTCTGGCGAACGCCGTGGTTATCAGACGGGTGATGAGGGCCCTCAGACAGGGAATGCAGCAACAGCCACAACAGGTTACTATGCCTACAAAAACAGCAACAGAGACTAACACAGACATGATTAAAGTTTTCCATTTCCCAAACACATTTGTCATCCATTCTTCCATGGGGTTGCTTACTCCGGAATCCTCGGCCATGGAGGTAGACAGGGCTCTAAGGATCGCTAGGGCTTTGGCGACTGACCCGTCCGGGGCAGTGTTATTGGGGATGAAGGTGCAACGTTGGGCTCCAAACATCGCACAGACCCCTCCTTTCTCAGCTAACAGCATGTCCAGGGCGAGGCGATTTTGGAAGCCCATAAGCGAGGTGGCTGCTAACTGGTCCGCTAAGCCATCGACTGCATCTCGGGTGAGATTAGACAGTTTCTGGACATTGTAATGAATGTAATTGATTCGATCAACGTTTTTCCTGGGAGTGACAGGGAAAAGGGCAGAGACTAGAGGGATGTTTTCGAACCCTGCCGCAATTTGGTCTGCTAGTTTATATTCGTTGGGAACCCCACGGAGAACTCCTATTGAGTCAATATAGGTGACTGAGTCCACGGTTAAATCCCACTGACTCCCCATGCTTCTAGTTTTGCGCGAAACGGTTGGGGACGCGGGGGTTGGTCCTATAAGAGTGAGGGGAAGAACTAGGCGGACTATGGTGCACGTTCCTGACCAATCAATGGGTAGTCTAAGAAGGAGACGCCGGGGGTTACACATCCAAAATAAATCTTGTCGCCCCACATGAAGTTGACTACTGAGGGGAACGTTGGTTAGGCGATCACGGGTCTGACACCATTCTAATGGCATATGCCCAACGTTCATACTACTGGTTTTAAGGCTGCTACGAGTAAAACATGAGTAGTTGTTTACACCTGGGGTGAACGCGGGGGAACAGTAACATTTAAGCCGGGGGGAAAAAGCACTGATCAAGAGGGAACAGTTTCTGGGATTCTTTTCGTCGAAGAGGGCCAGCATGCAGGCGTGCCCTCGAGGGTCTTCGGTTTATAGGTAGCATATATAGGTTTTATTCATGCGAATGGGCCGGGTTACGAGTCAGGGGCGTGCCGCCGCGCATGCTATACAATTCTCCATTTTATTAGTGCAAGCTGATGCTACAATAGCCTGTAGCCACATGTTCTCATCTGTATAACCGGTAGATAAGGCTAATACATCGCTAGTGGACAGATCGTTTGCGTTGAAGGCTGTACGCCCTCCTGAGTAATCAACAGTCCCTGGGGTGTATAGGGCTCGAGAAACTTGAGTTAGAGCCAAACAATAACATGTCAACTGATTGTCTAATTGGTCTGAGAGTGGCTCGGGAGGTGTGTACGGCCCCGGCATCTGCCTCCCGGTAATAAGTTCATGCGGGGAGAGTCCCGTTCGGGCATGAGGGGCGGCTCCGATGGCCATAAGGGCCAGCGGCAACGCAGATAGCCAAGACATTTTATGCTGTTCAACCAATGCCAGCAACGCGTCTCTCGCCATGTTGGTGTCAGAGGGGACCCTATCGTGCTGGGGTACTTTACTAAGTGTCTGTTTCAGAGTCTGGTTGGCCCTCTCAACGAGTCCCTGACTTTGTGGGTGTTAAACGGACCTAAACCTGTGGGAGATCCCCAGTCCTGCTTCTACTTCCTGTAGTAAGGGGTTCATGAAGTGAGACCCGTTATCTGAACATAATTTGTGGGGATAGCCCCACCTGGGTATGATTTTGGTTACTAACGCTTTTACAACAGATCGCGGCGTCCCTTTCTTTGTTGGAAACGCCCCTATCCCGTGCGAGAACTGTCAGTCTATTACTAATAATTAACGGTACCCTTGGACCCGGCGATCCCTCCCCATGTCAGTGTAATCAATGCAAAGTTCTTGAAAGGGTAGGTGGGGAACGGGGAAGTGGCCAGGAGGGGGTTTACATCCTCGTCGGGGATCGTGTTGTTGACATGTCACACAGCTGGCCAACTGGAGCCAGACACCCGGTCGTAAAAAGCTAGGGCACCTCTACAGCAGGTCCAACCCACGGTCACTCGGTCATAGCTCAACAGTTATAGCGCCTCCTATTATTTATAGCGGGTACAACGTTCGGTCAAGATAAGATATGCAGGCAAGAACAGACCCAATGTTTATGGAGAGGCGCTTGCTCAAGATGTTCTCACATGATAACATAAGGGAGGATAACATGCAGTTGGGGGAGGTAGATAGTTAAAGTCTACTATGGCATGCACATCGAAATGGAGTAATTAAAACGAGCTGACCACGGCTATTGGGGCTCGGGCCCTGCCCTTACTTTCCTTCCGACCATACCATGGGTATTGCATTTGTTCTAACAATCCTCCGCAAGTGGTCACAGACCACTTTTTAAACAGAAAAAACATCACAAGAGTACAGTAGTCACCACACTCCACGAGACAAGGCACATTAAGGTAAAGGAAAATAAAAATAGCAAGCCGGGTTGGGGGTGCATCGTTCATTTAGCCCCTGCCAGGAGAGATCATGGGAGTATGGGCAGTAACACCCCCATACTAGATTCCACCCCGTTTATTCATAGGCCCTGGCAGGGCGCTATCCTGGTGAACATAGGCAAGGCAGTAAGATATAGTAATGCAAAATGCCTGATTAACGAGTGAAAAGCTATGTAGCAGTAATGGGATATGTGGAGTACCTTGTAACAGACTAAATCAATCAAGGACATTCGTATTGGCAGATCATTGGGAGTGAACCTAGTGCGAGGATGATGTTATCCCCTTCCATTTCCTGATCGTCGTACTGAGCCGCCGCTCGTAGTAAGGGCATTTGTATGGCTCTATCCTGTTCTCGGGTCAGGGCGGTGTTATTAGGCGGTTGCACAGGGAGCGGGCGCAGGGGACACAGCAACAACCACAACACACTAAGATGATAATGAACGTCGCAGCAGATACTAAAAGGGCTTCAGGCACTTATCGGTTTGGATGGAAGATGTGGTTACAGTCATAGTGGGCTGTCTTCTCTTTCGTGGCCTGAGGACATTAGTGAGGGGAGTAGGGTCGTCAGGTGCTTGATACTCATCCTTCCCGATAAGGGTCGGGTTGCCTGATTTCGGAGTCAGGGCCATTGAGCTGGTCCGGTGGGCAGCCTGGAGGTGGGCCGTGTCCTCCTCAGGACCGCGGAAGCACGGGTTTGTTCCCATTGTCTACGGGGAGTCTGTTAGTCTTACATTGGGGTGTGGGCTGGAATACTGTACTGGTTCGATCCGGTCCAGGTCTAGCTGTGTCTGCCGGGTAGACATGGTTCGAGGGGAGTCGTCGTCTTTGCCAAACCCTGGGCTCTGTTGAGGTAGGATGGGGCATGGCTCGTCCATCCCCTTGATAGTCTGGAGCCTCTGGGAGCTGGAAGTCAGAGTCTGTAGGGGAACACAGGGGCTGTGGCTCTCCCAGCGAGGGAGAGGTGGTGCCACTTGGCTCCGGTATCCTTGCTGATATGTTCCAAGGATGAGCTGGGTTGGACACCAGGGCCGGCCGTTGTGGGGTGGCATGTTGTATCGCCACCACCGGGGCCATCATCTGACCTATCTTCTCTTTTATCCCTACATCTGTCTCTCAACATCCCATATCTCCTTGATAACATAAGCCTACGTACCTCACGATGCCCTGCAGTAGCCTGGGTTAGGTCATTTATAATTCCAGCATCTTGTCTTTTAGCCCCTCCCTCCCGATCATGTCACTAAAAATATGAAGCATCCCCAACTGTCCACCTAATAGCAGAGCCCTATATCTCCCCTCTACGTACACTATTGGTGGCACTAGAGGCCAGCCACCCTTGGTTTGTCCTATTCACTCAACTACAGCATTGGTTACGCTCAGCTCATAAGGAAAGGCACTGACAGTAGCATAACAGGCCAACTACAGCACAACGGGTTAGCCTAGGATGACAGGCTAGCTATAGCACGACAGATGAGTTATAGTATAGCATGTTAGAAATATCATGACTGTATAACAATGAAAACCGTTTTTTGGTGGTTTAGTGTTTTGTAGTTGCATAAAAAATGTTGTACACATGCAAAGCTGTTTACCACAAAAAGAATGTAGTGCACTTGTGAAAAACAGATGTGCAGGTGCGCGAATACCAATACGAAATGTTTTTATAGATAAATCCTTATGTAATCTTTTTTTTTTTATATATATATTTTTTAAGCAAAACCTTTCTACAGGCTACAGCATTAGAGAAGGAGTCAGAATCTGAGTCACTGTAAGGAGGGGGACGATCGGTAGGGGACGGGACAGTGGTGGTCTCGAGCTGTGGGAGAACATGCAATTGGAGACGTGCAGGCATCATGCATTAATGGCAACTGTTAACAAAGAAAGACAAAACTGTAAAAGACAAAGTTAGTCATAACATGATCATCTGACTGACTTGTAACAAGTCAGTAATTGTTACACAAATGTAATTGTAATAGAAAGCAATTATAGTAAGAGCCATATCCTTATTAACCCTATTGTTTCTTCTGAAGTCAGAGTCTAGTCCCCTCTCCTGTAGTCTACCACTCTGTAGTGTGGGAGTGGCCTCCCTTATCTCAGGGGCCCTACCACACACAAGAAGACAGGCTCAGGCTCACACACACACACACACACAGCTTTTCCCCCTTCCATTTTCTTTCTTTTCCAAACCCCCAGTATTTTCTTTGTCGACAAATTAATTTAACATTTGGATCCTTGTTAATTTAGTTCTGAATTGTCATACTTATTTATTATACTACTTTCTTAGGTAATTGTCTCTCAATTATTATCTCAAAATTATTTTTCAACTTTACTGTAATTTATATTCATAGTCCCTCAGGAAGGTTTTTTTTTTTTTTATATTGTCTGTTTTGTTATTCTAGTAGTTAACCTCCATGTCTAATTTATCCCGCCCAGTTTTCTAATATTGGTGCTTACAACTCAACCAGTGTCTAGTACACTTGTGTTACGATACACAGAACATATAAAACACACAGACAGACATTTGGACCAACAAGCTAGCTCTAAACACATAGACAATAGTTAAAGACCTTTACTTAGAACCTGTTGAGTGAACTAAGACTTCATCAGGTTCTTTTAACAGTATATCCGCCACCGCGCTCCCTCAGGGTCCTTTAGGGCGGGTACCACTACATCACTTTGGTGAGGTGGGAATTCCCTGAACTCCGAAGAGTCCCCAGCGCTGGTTGACCCCTGGACTTCTGTGGACGAGCGGTAGCGGTGATATCTGTCCCAATCTTTTATGCAGAGGCAGAGGAACTTTGTATATTAACTCTCCCCTTTATCCTGATTATTATTACTATTATTATTATTATACTTTATTTTATTGATTTTATTCTTATTTTATTTTTATAATTATTATTCTTTTTCTTATTAGTATTATAATTATAATTATTCTTTATTTTATTTATTATTATTATATTTTTTATTTTTCCTATCTACCTTTCCACCGTTGGACTATCGTTGTTTACGTCGTCCCTCGTGTTCTTATTTTCTCTTACATTAGTTCATCACACCGCCGTCACGGTTTTTCTCCTTTGTCAATTATTCCTCACCATCACGACTCCTCTATTACAGTTTAATTACAGACATGTCACATTTGGTTATAATTCGTAATTCGTATACTTCGTCTGGGACGACTCCGCCATCACGGCCAACAGACAAACATCCAAAACTAACTTTTAATCCCCCATCGTCTTAGACGACTCCGCCATCACGGCTAACAAACAAACATCCAACATTTAGTTATACTTTGTCTGGGACGACTCCGCCATCACGGCCAACAGACAAACATCCAAAACTAACTTTTAATTCCCCATCGTCTTAGACGACTCCGCCATCACGGCTAACAAACAAACATCCAACATTTAGTTATACTTCGTCTGGGACGACTCCGCCATCACGGCCAACAGACAAACATCCAAAACTAACTTTTAATTCCCCATCGTCTTAAGACGACTCCGCCATCACGGCTAACAAACAAACATCCAACATTTAGTTATACTTCGTCTGGGACGACTCCGCCATCACGGCCAACAGACAAACATCCAAAACTGACTTTTAATTCCCCATCGTCTTAGACGACTCCGCCATCACGGCTAACAAACAAACATCCAACATTTAATGGAATATACGTGATTTGACACCTTTGCATTTAGTTCATGGTACACAATGATGCAGACCTCTCGGTGGGAGATCCCTACCCACCATCTATATCTCCTCCTAATAGACTGGGCCTATTCTAAATTAAATTCCGGGGGCCGGAATTGTCCTATACAGGTTCGGTTGCTAACACAGGTCCTGCTCACCTAGTTTAAACTGGCGCCGAGGAGATACAGAGGTTGGTCCGGGGCCTCCCGCCCGTCGTCGGCTGCGCCGGGTTCCTTTGCCTTCCTTTGAAATCACGTCGGGGTCACCATTTGTTGTTAAAAAAAAAGGAAGGACAATGTTAAACTTGGAAACCCGGTAAAAGAAGCAAAAATGCAAGTCGAATTAATAATGCGGTGTTGAGTTTTATTCCAATACTAATACAGTGTACAAAAATGTGAAATCCCGATACTCGTTACTATCTCTACAGCGCGCTGTATTCTTGTCGATGGGTCCACACCTTAAGGATGTGCACCCGCGAGAGAACACCGGAGAAGCACACGGTGATGTCTGCGACCGTCGGATATATCCCCAGGGCAGCGCCCTGATGAGGAATGTGTCCATCTCGTCGGCTGGGGGTCTTCGTCGGGAGGGGGAATGTCTTTGGGTTAGAAAGGCCCTTTGCCGTTGGGGGAGTCCAACAGCAGACTCGGCCGCATACCATAAAATGTTTAGATAAGGCTGCGTTTTATTGGGTGCCGATCGTTTCAGCTAAGCTATCAGGTTACATTTTGGGAGAACTATCAACTTTACATGTTTTTTCTACAACACAGCCCAGCAGCTGCCTGTGAACTAATGAGACAACATGGCAGTGTCAGTCCAAGGAGAATTAATAAAGTTGAGCCAGTGGATATTAAGGATAGTGTGCAGAGATGGCTAGTTAACTGAGCAGCATAAAGTGCAATAGTGTGTTTTGAAAGATGCATTTGTGGCAAACCTTTGAGACAAATATCTACAACAATGCAGTGGATGTAGCTAAAATTTTGGGGTTTTCAACTTCATATGCTTTCAGACCAATCAGCGTACCTATACAGTAGTTGGTTAAACCCATATAATTAAACGCTAATGTAGTGATATGCCATTTTGTCTTTAACATGAATACATTCACAAATACACTTATGATGCTCGTACAAAGTTTAACATGAGTGTAGCAATGTCCGTTGCTACACGCCACCTAGGTGGCTGCCACACTCCACCTAGGTGACTTTTCTTGGGCTCCTCCAAAGAAAGTATGCAGGGTGGTGATGTTTAAGCCGGTTTATTGTGAAGTTTGTAGTGGATGATACATGGCCTGGTACTTCATGTTGCCATCTAGGAGAACTCCCTGAGTGTGTGCGGTGATGGCTGGTTTAACCGGTGCACACTGATTACTCAATGTGCAACAGGTGTGCAGCCTCATCCAGCCCCAGAGCCCAATTAGACTCCAGGTGAGGCTGCTGAAAACAGCCATCATCCACGCACAGGGCCGCCGCTCTCACCACACGCATCACGTGCTGCGTGTAGGGCACCAAGTGCTGCGTGTAGGGCACCAAGTGCTGGAGGGGGCACCGCACCACAATTATGATCATCATCAAAATAATCATAATTATGAATTATTTAAATTTAAGACGAAGCACAACGACAATTGGCATCATTAATTACAGCATTATTAGGCAATACAAAGATATGCATATTTGCTCGAAATAATACTATTAATTATGGTGCCCCCCCATCCCTCCATCGTCCTGTGGTTTCTTCGATTGCACCTGACAAACTGGGATCTGACGGTAACTCGTTATATCGAAATGGCTTCAAAAAGGCAACAGGAGTCGAGAGCAGAGCAGCAAAAAAATAAGATACACCAGGATGACGCTCGTGCATTGCTTGCAGGTATGTTTTAAACATTGTTGTAAATACTGTAAAATGCTTAAACCATGTAACCATCGGATCTTCCTCGCCCCTCTCACTGATATAATAATAATATTATGTTTGTTTTTTAACAGAGCTACACAGCCGAGTACACAATGGATTGTCATTTGGGAAAGACGATTACCAATTGGGAGCCACGCTTAACTTATATTATTTTTCATGTTAACGGAGCTGCAGCCATGAGCCCCATAATGACCCTTTAACAGGGTAATAGCCAACCCTGAAACATTACTTCCTGACAATGGATAATGTCATAATGTTAATAACCGCTAACCGATAAGAATAATTGTCCGTTAAAAAAATGAAAAGGATAAAGCAGAAGCTGCTACTTGCTAAAAGCGTGGATGTAGCTAAAATGTTGGGGGTTTCAACTTTGTATGCTTTCAGACCAATCAGCTTACCAATACAGTAGTTGGTTAAACCCATACAATTAAACGTTTATGTAGTTATATGCTGTTTTAACTTTAACATGAACACATTCGCAAATACGTTTATGATGATCGTCCAAAGTTTAGCGTGGGCATCCATGTTTTACCTAGCCATGGAACCACACTTCAAAATATGAGCCGTGTAAGGTCATATTTTGAGCTTACAGATCAGGTTGTATACGATGACTGTACCAGGCCCGGCTCCAGGATGAAGTGACTGAGGGGGCTGTTAAAAATGTGGAAGGGGCATTTTTGTCATAAAATAAAATTCATTGATTCAACCATGCATTGCGACGTGAGACTTGCAGCAGCAGTAAATAAACCAATGTGCAATAAAAACGTGTAGGCCTAAACATTTTGAAATGGCGCGGGACGTTGAAAAGGCTGCCAAACCTACTTCATGCTCTGATATATTATTTTCCATAATTTCTAGTAACTTCAAATGAACATCAAACAAATGCATTGTTGATGTGCTTATGAACAAAAACAATGAAATGACATGACGGTCTGGCAGACAGCTACGGCGGATGAAGGGGTGTGTAGCCTACTACTACTTATTTGCTGTTTCCTATTTCCATCTTGCAGAAGGTCATGGTATATGCCCCACAATGTCTGTTGGTATTGCACCTTGAGTATGCGTACACCCATGGCCTAGGGAGACGTGCACAATGGACCCACCAAACGAACGCAGAAAACGTGTGTGGCAGGCATCCTGCTTATGCGTACATGTACTTAGTGTGAAGCATATCACGGCATTTAGAGTACGTAATCACTGACAACCTTGCTGATTAAAGGTAACAGCAAAGTCATGTTAAGTAAGTCCATGTCTCACAGTTTTACTGACCAATAAAGAGACCATTGCGTCTTACTTACAAGAATGCCACACTGGTGTCATGCTCACACAGAAACTGGCAGATGGTGGCTGTTGGGGTGCGGCTCTTACTCACCCAGATCATGGCAGAGGCCAGCGATTTGCACACAGAGGATGTCTCTGTCATCGATCTGCAGTTCAGGCTGCCTCTCATTCAGAGATTGCACGAGCCTCCCAGCCAGGTGCCCAACTCTGCAACCAGTCAATAAACACAGATAGTTTAATTGATAAACGTTGCCACAGAGAATCTGGTTAGATACAAACAATAACAAACAAAAGTGGCCAGTACAAGATAACCCAGTTAAATGCTGCTATATAAGTGTTGCAGTTAACCCTGCCACATGCCACGTAGGCAACAGCCACGCACCACCGCGGTGGGTGCCACCCAGGGGTGTGTCACCTCCGACACCACCGAAAAAACAAACAAATGCAACATCTAGCATAGCATGGCCGCTGTCCGCCATATTTCTTTACCCTAAAATCAAGTTTTTGCTCTTAAAATTCTAATTGGGAATTTTGAGAATCAGGACTGGGTTGTGGGAAATGGAATCGGTTAGTGTGTGCTGTGCTGTGCTTACTTTGAAAAATTGTGTAGAGTGTGCGAGGCACAACTCATTATGTTCAACTGCTCCGTGGACATGTGCGTGCCATCAGATGGTAAAGATATTAGCGGTACGATTCGGGGTTTGACTAATTATCAAAACGGTTTGAAAAATGTTACACTGGCCCAACCCTAGTACAAGGTGTCCACCTGACACACACACACACACACACACACACACACACACACACACACACACACACACACACACACACAAACACACACACACATACCCAATGGAATGCTCAAAGCGATTATGAGATGCTCCGGGGAAAATGAAGTAGGCCCCTCCGAGCTGCTTGATGTTCCTCAGTCTTTGGAACTGAGGTGTGTCTATGATTCTGACCAGAAGAGGGTGGATTTCAATGTGTCCATGGATGGGGTCATTAAACACCTGAAAGAGGAGAGATAAAAAAACATTACTCCAAGCCTCGCATTCAGGCTAGCCCGTCTATGGATCCGGGGATTATGTGTTGATAGGTTGTAGCAGCGTAATGCAACATGTTGTACATCACAGAAATACCGCAGGCACAAAACCAGCTCATTCACTACTGCGGAGATAACAGGCCTAGAAGCTGTCTGGCCTGTACCCTTGTTTTGAAACAAAGTGGGTTGGAGAGCATAAATGCTGAATACAGGGTTTATAGTTTTGCATTATGCTTCACATGTGTGGATATTCCTTTGGCTCAATAAGAGTTTGTCTCAGCAAACCTTAACGATTCAAACTTTTAGCTTAGCAACCACTTACTGAGTCTTATCTATAAATCTATCTGTGGCAAAATGATGTAAACTTTACTTACTTTATTACTTTATTACTTTATTACTTTGTATATTACCTTGTTAAAGCCGGGATCATTAGGTCTGGAGAAATAATAAAATGAGTGTAAGATAAGTGGATCAGAGAAAGAGAAACTTAGAGCAGCACATTTCATTTGGCAATTATCATATATTATTAGGGATGTTCCTTACGACTTATTTCCCTGACGGTTAATGCCATGTAAATTATCTTGCAAGAGTCAAACTAGAGTCAAACCTGGCAACTCATAGGATGCTGACCAAGATAACATTTGGACCTTATTTACAATTTACAAAGCTAACACAGTCATTTGCACGTTTAGAAAAGCACAGCTCACAAATACTAAATCTTTGTATGATTAAAAAAGTGAAAATGCCTAGAAAGCGATCACAACTGAGCACACTACAATCTAAGAGACCAAACATGGTTAAGAAACTATATTGTGTGATATTATATCACATTTCTATATTGAAATCATATTTTAAATTAGGCCAAAAAGCCTTTTGCCACGTGCATCATCTCTCCTGGAGCGAATGTTTAAGTGTCGTTGGGGGAAAAAACAGTTATGAGTCATCTAGCTTTGGAAGTTAAAATCTAAATAATCATCCAAAATAAACCAATGTCCCCACATAACCAGCTATGCCCTTGAGGTTGGGCGACATCCAAGATCCCTGCATCATTGGTCTGGAGCAGCACTGAGCAGGGAGCCTGCACAGCAATGCCGATGCCTTCTCCTGATGTGCCTGTGTTGGTGAGACAGTGAGAGCAAATCAATGTGTTGTGTGCTCTCTACAATGAAATATGATTTTAACACCTTTTTTTTTTGTGCCCACTAAAGAAAAGGCTTGACGCCTGAAGAAAATGGCATCACCAAAAAGAAAGAAGGCACCTTGCCATCGCTGGTCTCCATTATCCGTGGAGGGGCATGCGCGTGTGTCTCTGGACATCCTGTATGATGTCTTCCTGGTTGAAGAGACCAACAAAACTCCTCCCCGCTGGTAAATTGACCAGAATAGCACAAATTCTGATAAAGAGATGTGAGTTTATAACCGACCACAGATGAAAACAATACAAATAGAGGTTCATTATTGACCACCTAGGCCACACACTTTTTTTTCAACGTGTTAAATAACTTTTAAATACATATTGACGTGTATCATTTAAGAGTTATTTCCAAATAGGAAACGTTTATCAGGTGACTGGGGATGACCGCCTTCTTGGAGAAACGCATGCGGTCGTGCTGCCCTCTGGTGGTTACAAAGGAAACATTTAGACATTGAGGACATAGACGTTTATTTATTTTTCAAGATGTTTGCCCCAGCCTCCCTGTCTATCTTTTGAATATATACTTTTCAGTTAACTTTAGATTACAGATTATCAAAACAGCAAGTAATCTTCTAAACACTATTCCTTAGCCCTTAATGCAACCTTATATCATATATATTTGAAAAGAGAAGTAAACATTAACGTATACAGAATATATCGTTTTCTTCAACCCCCACACACACTGGGAACAAAATGTATAAAGCACTGTGGTATGTATACCTTAGTAACCCAAACAAATCTACCCAAAATTATTATTATAAACTTTGAAAATGAAAAAGAACATTTCAACAAAATGAATATTGAATGCACTACAACAAAACCATGACCAAAATATTAAACTATATGTATTCATTATGCCGTCTGTAGCCTGCTTTGATTCTTTTCATTTATTGCCTTGGACTAAATCAGTACAGCAATAGCTGCATACAGGATAAAAGAAACCGAGTGAGATGAGATTGAACATGGATGAAGTTAAAACCCACTGCATATAAATACACATTCAAGAGTAATGAGTACTGAGCATGATTGAATGGTATCCCTCCCCTTGCATAACTAAAAATAGTCTTAAGAGCCAAACCTGAGTTCAGTTTAAAGCTAGGGTAGGTCATTTGGAGAAAACAGCCAGAGTAAGCTACATTTTGAAAGCATCTACAGTAACTGAAGAAATCCAACCCCTCCCTTCAGGCCTCCCTCCAAAGCCACGCCCCAAAACAAGTGACTCGCTCGCTAGCGTTCGCAATAGGTCTGCCTAGCCTTGTGGACGACTCCGGTCATGCGCAATGAGTGCATGGGCAGAGGGTGCGCAGGTAGGTAGACAGGCCATCCAATAAATTCATTCAAGCCGAATTAATTGATTGGACGGGCTTATTACAGGCTTGCGACAGCCAGATACCGGATTTCCTTGTTTTTTAAACTCTCACCGTTACATTCCCCTTAAGGAAACAAATCAACTATGTTACATGTAAATTATGGACAGAACATGCATATCTAAATGAAAATCAACAAAAACAAAACCAGCAGCTGATGATGTTATAAAACTGAACTTGAAGACAAAACGTTGTATAAGCTTTTGAATGAACCCTGAGCACTGGCCCTCAACGGCATCCTACTTTGATTACTTTTTTATTCATTTATTTATTTTAAATGGAGTCAATATTTCTTTCAGGTAAAACCGCTAATGCCATTTTCTGGTTATAATGGTGGATTGTAATAATTATTATCATTGTTCTTTAGCCATCCAATTTTCTATCAATACCAATATTAAAAAAAGGAGCAAGGAAAATCTGGTTTCTTTTGGTTCTTTAAAAACTTAAATTGGGTTTTGGCCTTCATTGGCTTCCAGCTCCGGAGATTCCACATCTTCATTCTGGAAGAAAGAACGAAAGAGAAAGAACTTCAGAAACGAGACCAAACAGGTCACACCTACAACACGGTAACATGCCAACATGGGATTTGGACCCATCATATGAAAAAAGAAATAACTAAAAATATAAGCTTTGCTTCGACTCCTACAGCTACACAGTAGTAAAAATAATCTAATTTGAAAAGACTGGACCACATGGAGCGATAAACTGAAGGCAAGACATTATTACCTGAAGGTTCCTGTCCATGCACCACTGGACAAAACGCTCCCTGGCCGCCCCCAGGCTCTCCTCATCAGTCTTCTTACAGTACATCTGTATCAACAACTCCTTAAAGTGTTTTGGGAGGAGCGTGGACACCTGCGGACCGAAGCGGGAACAAAGCATCCAATCAGAGGCATGCTGCATGCCTCTGATTGGATGCTTCGACTAGAAGCATAGTCAGGGAGAGACATGTTCAGGTTCAGCAGAGCAGAGGAGTACTGAGACTAGAGCTAGACACATTGATACATGTAACACCTAACATTGATAATATTAACAGTAAATAAGCTTTTCTAATCATAATGACCATGAGATGGAGGCTTCCTGGTTCATTTCATCAGCAACAACCAGATCCTCTTTACTTTACTGTAATGAAAAAAGCACCAGTACCCAACGCGGGAATTGTCACACCAACTCCTGAATCAAACATCACATTATTACATTATAGCTGTTCTATACTAGATACTATATCCGGTTTGGCTGGAGGATGCGTTTTAAATGCACAAGGAGGACAAATCCAATGCATGCACTACTTGAACAGCATCTAGATTAGCCTACTATAAATGTACATTTAAGAGTGAGTCGTTGGGAGAGTGTGTGGCATATTTTCATTGTTAGTTAGCGCATCTTATAGTGTTATAGCCAAAAGGTGGCACGCGAAATCACAATTCTGTGTGGGTGGTGTGTGTGTTTGGGGGGGGGGGGGATCTCATCAGCATCCCTTGCATCAAAAGTCACCCCTCGCCTCTGCTGTAATGCTAGTCTAAGATGGGGAAGTCAGTATTGAATATTCATCACAATAACCATTATAAATGACCATATTATCTCTCACAAACATATGTTTATACTGCACTAACATGCTTTTAAAAATAATTGTGTTCAATGGCACATTTCTTACCTGGTTTTTGTTGATGTTGAAGCCCGGGATGGGCCCTCCAGCATTAACTTCCAGGTCTCTCTTGCTGTAAAAACGTACGTGATCGATGGGATTTTTCTCCCCTTTGCCATAGTCCATCCTAATAACCTAGGAGACACCAGGGGGAGACTTTTCACCTTTTACTGACACATGCATGGCACTAGGGAGGGATGATACATTATACGTGTCATAAGTTGATCAAGGAAACAAAAAAATAAGAAAGGGCACATATTCAATTGAACGCAGAGACGTATTTGTCCCATACACAATTGTGGGTATATATAATGTGCAGTGAAATGGTGGGTGGAAAAGTAATGGTGATTGTGGAATAAACATAAACGAAGACATTTATTTGATCATATATTTTCAGACAGCACCAGCTAACTGGATTTTTGTTATCTTTCATCCGCACGCCTGGGCCACGTCCCAGAATTTAGACCACTCCCGGGTCATTTCGTACCTATCAGGACATTTCCTCCCTGATTGGTTCGGGGAAGCTATCTTGCCTGTCAATCACAGGTGCGTGAAATGCAACACTTCTCAATCATGGAGAAACGTAGGGAGGAAGGAAGCAAAGAGAGAGGACGTTTTTGGGTTGTTTAGTTTCAAAATATTGCTATTTTCAGCTCTCTCTCTTCACAACTCTCAAATCTTAGAATCTTTAAACAAATACATTCCAATCAATGTAACAAAAAATGTATATACTTGTAGCTAAAATATCATTACATGTTTGCCTTTCACATTGTTGAAATGAAAATCAAAACTACATTCTGGGATATGCATACTCCTGAGGCCTGATCCCCACCACAGAGCTATCAGAAAAACAACCACAAACCTCTCAAAGGGAACCTTTAAAATCAGCATCGATTTGATGCCAGTAAGAGACACTGGAAGGAGGGACTTACATTGACAATGAGGTCCTCTGGCATCAGGATGACGTTATTCAGCGTGCCGTTCTGGGGCGTGGTTCTGGCCACCTCACCTGCCCACTGCAGACGCATCTCCTTCAGGGAAGACAAGGGAAAGAGCCACAAAACTGTCATGGTTTTGTTCCTCTGTCCCTTCTAGCACACACACACACACACATACATACATACAGGCACACACACGCACCTCTGTAACCTCGAAGGTCATTGCTGAATAGAACTGGCCCACACACTTGTAGAGGCGACGGCTGAGGATGTTCCTTAGAATATCCCTGGCCTCGGCCAGCGCCGGCAACTGAGAAAAGAGGATCTGTTCGAAGACGTTGTCTACAGGGGCACACACACACACACACACACACACACACACACACACACACACACACACACACACACACACACACACACACACACACACACACACACACACACACACACACACACACACACACACACACACCTTAGAATAAGGAGCAGATGGTGATGAGGCATCTTGCTTAAGGACGCCTAAGGGTAAGGGTTACCCTTGGGGTAAGAAAGAATTAGTCTTTGGTATTGTAAAAGGCAATACCCAAGCCAAAAAGTACAGTGTGGTCTCAACACTCACCAGTCAGCTTGGTGTATGCCTCCATGTCATCTATAGCTGTGGACATTGTGAACATTTTCCCCTTTGACCCCTCGAATTGGAGGTGTTGGTCTGCCAATACAAATGCCTCTGTGATTCTGGTTAGAAAAACACAACCAAACTCAGTTCGGAATTCAAATGACTGATTCATCATGTCAATACCGGACTAGATGATGATACTGGTAGTATTATAGTACCTAGCACAGACACAGTACTTACATGGTCTCAACAATGTTGACTACTTTGTGCTGGTAGGCTCTTCTGTGGAGACAGTTTCTTGTGTGGAAAAAGTCATACAGATTGCCCACTTCCTGTTGAAGGAATCCCCATAGTTATGTTTAGTTAAATAAAGGACCAATTAGAGAGCTGCTTGAATCAAATTATTAAAAGGAGTCTGAGATCGTTGGACCTGTTCTCTGGTACAGATTTGCTTGTCCTCTTTCACCTCACACAGCCTGGCAAACTTGAGGAAGCGTTGGTGGTCAAAGTTATTCTTGATGCCCAGGTGATGGCAGTCCCTATGATGAGGAGCGGAAATGATAAAGACATCGACATAATAGTGCAGGTTTACTTTTACATGTTCTTGCATTGTTTCTCCATTGATTGGTTGATTCAGAGAGAAAGATATCCCTGAGAGATGTGGCTGGGTATTCTTTAGACTACTGAGTACAATTTACTCAGTTATGAGATTTTCTTTTTTTAATTAAATTATTACAAAGCGGCGCAGTGAATTCTGATACCAGTCATTATGAGGTGCAGAGGGGTTTGCAAACAGGTAAGGGGTAAAAAATTTGAAAACATTGGGTGGATAGAGAAACCCTGACAGCTATGGGGGTCCGGGGGCATGGTCTTCCATGAGAAAAATTTGAAAGATATTAGTTTTACATGCTCATTTTTAGTTGCTTTCTAGAAAACACATTTTAACAGCCATCATGGGGTGAAACAAAGCTATTATGATCTTTCTTTATTTATATATATATTTTCATATTTGCATCACTGACTCCTGACTCATCTAACTTACTGAATCGTCTGTCGAGTCAAAGGTTACAGTCATAGTTAAGATATGATATCCGCTATTATTATTATTTCTAAAGGAAATATGACTAACTAATCATACCGGGAGGAACATTAGCATTAGGGCATCCAATCCAAAGCGATATGACCCTACATACCTTGCCTGTTAATGTAGGAACAACACATTATTGGCAGGCTGTTATTTATTGCAAGGCTTGAGGTACAAGGTTAACTCATATATCCAATCAAATAAAAAACAATCTCATCTTAAACCAGGAAACTCATTTATAGAGAATACGTTGTTGGAAGAATCCTTGCAAACTCTCGAGTGTTGTTGTGTTAAGAACCAATGGAGGCGGAAAACAGGGAGTGGAATTCTAGACATTACATTTCCTTTAGTGAGAAAACAAGTGGAACGGGATTCAAAGATGACCTCTATAATACGGCTGAACAGATTTGTGGAATGAGATCAAGTTAGCGCACTATAATGACGTAATGCCCGCTAATACGGAGCCCACATTACTGTTACAGCATTAGTAAGTAAAATCAGTGCCATAAGTTATAGACTTGAGTCTACCCACGTATAACTACCTTCAGGCGACTAATGAGAACTAGACCCCTTCAGCATATTTATTTTGGAAATCTACATGACCAACATGATGAAAAAAATTCAAATTTTGCTGAAAGGTGAAGAGTTTGCATCTCTGAGTAGGCCTCTTGCTCAAGGCTGCTTACAGGCAGGTTGTGGACATTTGGGACTAAGCCATGAACCACCTAGCCACTACAATATCCTGCCCCCTTTGGAACCACACTTCAAATAATTTGATGGATGGCTGCAGTGAAAATCTTGCATAGTTGACATGAATGACAAGAGCAGTGACATGAACTGCTCACACAACAGTTAGCACAATACACAAACAAGGTTAGTGACTTGAGTAAGGACTGACCTCGCAAAGTAATCCCATTTGTCCACATCGATGCCGTTCCTTTTGTTGGCCACGATCTCATACAGGAAAGACTTCTCCTTTGGACGGCCTTTGTATGGCCACTGCAGCGACAGCATGAGGAAACGGTCAACAGGTAAATAGAAATAGAACATAGCAACGCAACATCACACTTCAAAGGAAACCCTACTTTTGCGTCCGATGAGGTTGAACAGAAAAAGGCCTGCTATGTGGTGTAGCAAGTCTAATTATGGGCTTTTGTGAGAACAATTCATTTTTCAGGCAATGGAGGTTTTGAAAAGTAGGTTCTTGAAGCTAGTCTATACAGTATTTATTTTGTAACTACTCCAATTTTGATTATTGTTAGCCTCACTTGTAAGTCACTTTGGATAAAGGTGCCTGCCAAATTAAGTAAATCAAAATGTATATACCGGTAGCCCTCTGTTGGGAGAGTCAATGTACAAACCCCTCTGTTGGGAGAGTCAATGTACAAACCCCTCTGTTATGAGAGTCAATGTACATACCCCTCTGTTGAGAGTCAATGTACATACCCCTCTGTTATGAGAGTCAATGTACACACCCCTCTGTTGGGAGAGTCAATGGACATACCCCTCTGTTGGGAGAGTCAATTGACATACCCCATTTTCTGGATGTTCAATGTAGTCCTTGTGTCCAACGATCAGATCCTTAATGAAGTCGCGGTCCACTGGCAGCTCCAGCCCGTACTTCCTCATCACCGGCTCCAGGTTGTTAGCATCAATCAGATGGTCGAACATGTCTAGCGATGCAGTCTCGTGCTGCAATGACACACAAACTCAGAGGTTGCTCAGGTATCCCTGAGCAAGACACCTCACCCTTACCGCTCCCGACGACCTAGATGTCGCCTTGCATGGCTGACACCGCCGTCAGAGTGTGGATGTGTGTAAAGCACAATGACTGCATTCCACACACACACACACACACACACACACACACACACACACACACACACACACACACACACACACACACACACACACACACACACATTATCTGAACTTGTTGAGCTGCAGTCATGAGCCACAATATGCTCTTTAACAGTGCAATCGCCAACCCTTATCAGCTGAAACATTACTGCTTGACAATGGATAATAATGCAGTGTGCTTGTTGGCCAACACATGTTCATTATATGTCAGTGTTAGCCTGTTGTAGTCATAGTATATGATGTGTGTATGCATAGTTTAGAGTTTTGCTCTGAGCTTTTGCTTTTTGCAACCAAAAAGCTTTGCTTGCAACCGAGGACCTGAATATGTAAATATAGAAAAGCCTCTATTTAGAACATGTTTAATGAATTGCTGCAAAAGACAGTTGGTGGACTTCAGTAGGGGCCAGGCAGTGGGATAAATATAGAATATATTCTAATACTTAATACTTGTTGGGTCATATGAATTGAACAACAGACTGATCGACTCTTGTTTAACACTGCTGATGGGAAGGAAAAGGTACAGTTGCACACTTTCAATAAGTTACCTGAATGAACTTTTTTTTTAATCAAGGATGCGTTCAGTGTTTTGGAGATGGAGAAAATCCTTTCACTTTCAAGAGTGTTATGCTTAAATTGTCATAGATGTTGCAACATCACTAAGTAGGTAAAGGTGTGTAAAGATTTAAGAGCTATAATTTGAGCATAATCTTTTAGAAATGGCATAGTCATCCACCAGCTATAAGTGACTGAAATGCTCTGTGAGAATATCTGTTTTGAGTTGACTGGGCCTGCCTTTGCATGAGCCATTTTAGATTTTAGACAGCTCATGACCCTTCCCTGATTGGTTTGGGAATCCATCTCGCTCGTCAATCACATTTGCACCCATGGCACCATCATTTAAATGGCGGAGAAATGGATGGAGGGAGCTGTTTTAGCATGTTGCCAGATAAGGGTCTGTGAAATGTCTTGGAAGAAGCAACGAGGGGAATTGTGGGGAAAGCAGTGGGAGAATTATTCAGTACCGTCCAATTGAGTCCTGGACGTGCTTTAGGAATGAACATCCCATCAAACAAATGAGAGAAAGGTCCGTGTCCTAGAGAGGGAGAAATGGGTTTAGTATGTTTAATATGGAACCATTCGTTACTTACCATCCCATCATTGCTCACGGCAAACAGTACTGGTGTCATGCTCACACGGAAACTGGCAGATGGGTGATGTTGGGGTGCGGCTCTTACTCACCCAGATCATGGCAGAGGCCAGCGATTTTCACACAGAGGATGTCTCTTTCATCGATCAGTTCAGACTGCCTATCTTTCAGAGCTTGCACGAGCCTCCCAGCCAGGTGCCCGACTCTGCAACCAGTCAATAAACACAGATAGTTTAATTGATAAACGTTGCCACAGAGAATCTGGTTAGATACAAACAATAACAAACAAAAGTGGCCAGTACAAGATAACCCAGTGAAATGCTGCTATATAAGCGTTGCAGTTAACCCTGCCACATGCCACGTAGGCGGCAGCCACACACCACCGTGGTGGGTGCCACCCAGGGGTGTGTCACCTCTGACACCACCGAAAAAAATGAACAAATGCAACATCTAGCATAGCATGGCCGCTGTCCGCCATATTTCTTTACCCTAAAATCAAGTTTTTGCTCTTGAGATTCTAATTGGGAATTTTGAGAATCAGGACTGGGTTGTGGGAAATGGAATCGGTTAGTGTGTGCTGTGCTGTGTTTACTTTGAAAAATTGTGTAGAGTGTGCGAGGCACAACTCATTATGTTAAACTGCTCCGTGGACATGTGCGTGCCATCTGGTGGTATAGATATTAGCGGTACGATTCGGGGTTTGACTAATTATCAAAACGGTTTGAAAAATGTTACACTGGGCCAACCCTAGTACAAGGTGTCCACCTGACACACACACACACACACACACACACACACACACACACACACACACACACACACACACACACACACACACACACACACACACACACACACACACACACACACACACACACACACACACACACACACACACACACACACACCCAATGGAATGCTCAAAGCGATTATGAGATGCTCCGGGGAAAACGAAGTAGGCCCCTCCGAGCTGCTTGATGTTCCTCAGTCTTTGGAACTGAGGTGTGTCTATGATTCTGACCAGAAGAGGGTGGATTTCTATGTGTCCATGGATGGGGTCATTAAACACCTGAAAGAGGAGAGATAAAAAAACATTACTCCAAGCCACGCATTCAGGCGCTAGCCCGTCCATGGATCCGGGGATTATGTGTTGATAGGTTGTAGCAGCGTAATGCAACATGTACATCACAGAAATACCGCAGGCACAAAAACAGCTCATTCACTACTGCGGAGATAACAGGCCTAGAAGCTGTCTGGCCTGTACCCTTGTTTTGAAACAAAGTGGGTTGGAGAGCATAAATGCTGAATACAGGGTTTATAGTTTTGCATTATGCTTCACAGGTGTGGACATTCCTTTGGCTCAATAAGAGTTTGTCTCAGCAAACCTTAACGACTCAAACCTTTAGCTTAGCAACCATTTACTGAGTCTTATCAATAAAGCTTTCTGTGGCAAAAATGATGTAAACGGTACATGACTTTGTTACTTTTTACATTACCTTGTTAAAGCCGGGATCATTAGGTCTGGAGAAATAATGAAAGGAGTGTAAGATAAGTGGATCAGAGAAAGAGAAACTTAAACAGCACATTTCATTCGGCAATTACCATATATTATTAGGGATGTTCCTTACGACTTATTTCCCTGACGGTTCATGTCATGGAAATTATCTTGCAAGAGTCAAACTAGTAAAGCATTGTAGTTGATTTAATTCAGCTGAATGAGAGCACGCAACACAGCCATCAGTAGCTTGCTTGAGCCCCTCCTACCTTTCAGACGGTGGTCTTTTAAAGATTGAATTTTGTCAGCCTGCAAACCTGGGGTGTCTGTATGCATTCAACATGAAAGCCTTCAAGGTAACTGACAAAACATACTGTGACTAAGACAATGGCAACTCATAGGATGCAGACCTAAAGATAAAAGACCCAAAAGATAACATTTGGACCAATTTACAAAGCTAACAGTCATTTGCAAGTTTAGAAAAACACAGCTCACAAATACTAAATCTTCCACCACAGTTAACCGGATGTTTTGTGAATGACTAAAACGTTGAAAATGCATAGAAAGCAATCAAAACTGAGCACACTACAATCTAAGAGACCAAACATGGTTAAGAAACTATATTGAGTGATAGTATATCACATTTCTATATTGAAATCATATTTTAAATTAGGCCAAAAACCATTTTGCCACGTGCATCATCTCTCCTGGAGCGAATGTTTAAGTGTCGTTTGGGGAAAAAACAGTTACGAGTCATCTAGCTTTGGAAGTTAAAATCTAAATAATCATCCAAAATAAACCATTGTCTGTCAAGATAAAAATGAGCCAACCTTTTTGTTAATGCCAGACTCACCTGTCCATTTTATGGCTTTTTCTTTAGTGAGATATTGTATCGCAACGCCAGTAAATAGTTTTTCTATAAAAATTTAAATTAAACAATTAAAAAAATATATATTAGCGGTCAACGCTGCAAGCCTAGGACCAGAAAATCGGTGAGCTCATGTTTTATTTGCTGTGTGTATGTGTGTAATGGCAGTGTGTATGCGTCTTAAATCCTTTTCAGACAAATTTCAATGGGCTGGGATGGGCCAATCAAAACCATTTATCTAATATAGGGCGGGTTGATTTGTTTACAGAGGAGCGCCCCATGAGAGATGTTAGCTTTAAGATAAAAGGAGACAATATATTTAAAGAATTTCAGATGTGGATGGCTGTTCAACGTAAAATAAGTAGTCACCATTAAAATGGCGTGAAGACAAAATGTGATTAACTTCTTAATTGGAGAAGCCAGAAGTGAAAAGGAGGAGGTCCACTGCATGAATGTATATGTGTGCCTTAAGATTTCTTAGTTTTGGCAATGGTAATGTAACTAGAGGAATGTAACTTATTAATGTAATTTTAACTCTAGAAATGTAATTATTACTATAGAAATGTGACTATAGGAAGATCTTGCCTAATGGAACTATTTGATGATCATTCAAGCTGATGTGAGCTACAGAGCTTCTGTGGAGACAGTTTCTGGTGTGGAAAAAGTCATACAGATTGTATTCATACAGACTTCCTGTCGAAGGAATCCCCATAGTCATGTTAAGTCAAATGAAGGACCATTTGGAAAAATGCTTGAATATAATAAAAGATTTTAGTCTGAGAACGTTGCACCTGATCTCTGGTACAGATGTGCTTCTCCCCGTCCACCTCACACACCCTGGCGAACTTGAGGAAGCGGTGGTGGTCAAAGTTATTCTTGATGACCAGGTGATGGCAGTCCCTGAGATGAGGAACGGAAAGGATGAATACATTGACATGATAGTGCAGGTTTACTATGGTTAGACATGTTTTGTCTTTGTTTCTCTATTGATTGATTGATTCAGAGAGAAAAGAAGAGTATTTTGACAGTATAAAAATGTAATAAGAAAACACAAAAGCTCCAGTGCCATTTGCCCAGACTCTGGCCCCCGAGCATTTTGCAGCACAGGCTCTGCCTGTGAACTAATGAGAGAAACTAATGAAAGACTAATGAGATAGAAACAACATGGCGAGTGTCAGTCCAAGGAGGGTTTTATTAAGACATGTGAGACAGTGGATATTAGGGATAGTGTGCAGCGATGGCTAGTAAACTGAGGAGCATAAAGTGCAACGTTGTGTTTTGAAAGGTGCATTTGTGGCAAACCGGTTAGCTGAGTGGAAAAGGATGTGAGTGTACCTTTGAAACAAACATCTACAACAATGCAATGGTTCAACTTGTTGCCATGGAATGAAAGCAGCATATTCCTGTGTACAAGGTAGGCTTTCATTGGAAAGGATGGCTGGCCCGAATGTCTATTTTCAAATATCAAGCTTCCGATAATCATTACGTTTCCAAAGGTATATTTGAATAGATAAACACCTTGATAAAGGTATATGACTAAAAGGCATATTGATGCTGTGTTTTCGATTCTAACTCAGCGGTTGTAAATTCCAACTTCCTACTAGGAAAAATCGAATAAAATGGCGGGTCAATCTTGAGTTTGTTGTCATAAACTGAGGTACAATTTCTCAAACTCTAGGCTAAGCCTCAACGTCTTTGAAATCATTTTAACAAGGCCACCCACATCGTATACGGTGAGAAAATATTTTCATTTAAAAGATTGTATGAAATTAATTGACATTTTTGAAAAAGCTTTGGTTTTCAACTTCATATGCTTTCGGAACCATCAGCATACCAATGCAGTAGTTGGTTAAACTCATACAATTAAACATTAATGTTATATGTTTTATCTAATCAACATATTTGCAAATACGTTTATGATGTTCGTACACATTAAGCAAAACAAATTTAGCGTGAGCATCCGGGTTTTTCCTAGCCATGGAACCAAACTTATCTGTAAGCTCATATTTGATTTGCTCTGGCATAGGTTGGAGGCCCCCTTTGCAGCATACCTGGCCGGGGTTGGGCCATTGAAAACCGTACACTGCGTGCAAAAACCAGTTTATTGGATGTTTGCATGCCGAGCAGCTGGTAACTACTAACATGTCAGAGCTCCTCTCTGTGGTGATGGCTGGTTTAACCTGTTTGCCTTGGTTACTGAATGCACCCAGTGTGTGCAGCCTCACCCAGACTCAAATCAACCTGACTCGGTCTAGGTGAGGCTGCTCACACCAGCCATCAAACACACACAGTAGTATTTTGACTACATACTTTGACTACATCCTCAAAAAATGTGAATTCGTTTTTAGTATTTTGACTGAACTAATGAGACAACATGGCAGTGTCAGTCCAAGAAGAATGAATAAAATTGAGCCAGTGGATATTAAGGATAGTGTGCAGAGATGGCTAATTAACTGAGCAGCATAAAGTGCAATAGTGTGTTTTGAAAGGTGCATTTGTGGCAAACCGGTTAGCTGAGGGGAAAAAGAATGTGAGTGTACCTTTGAAACAAACATCTACAACAATGAAGTGGGTATAGCTAAAATGTTGGGGTTTTCAACTTTGTATGCTTTCAGACCAATCAGCGTACCAATACAGTTGTGGGTTAAACCCATACAATTACTGTTTGGGTTTTGTTGTTACTGTAGTGATATGCTGTTTTGTCTTTAACATTAATACATTCGCAAATACGTTTATGATGCTCGTACAAAGTTTAACATGATTGTAGCAATGTTCGTTACTACACGCCACCTAGGTGGCTGCCACACTTCACCTAGGTGACTTTCTTGGGCTCCTCCGAACAAAGGATTCAGGGTGGTGATGTTAAAGCCGGTTTATTGTAAAGTTTGTAGAGGATGATACATGGCCTGGTGCTCCATGTTGCCATTATTCATCTTTAGAAAAGCATTAAATGTTACCCAAGTTTACTTAGCATATTTATTTCACAACATGGCATTTGCATGACGCGTGTATAAAGTCGTATTGAGAGCAGAATCAGAATGTAGCCTCTACTCTGAGGTTAACACACAGGAATATGTTATGGGCATAGTAGGCTACTTCCTATCCTTACACTACACCACTAAATAACTGAATGTGACAGATCTGACATGACAATTGAACCAGCATTCAGAGATTGATACCTGGCTGTGTAAAACCAATTTCTTTGTCAGCATGAGCGTAAGGTCTACATCTGCAGGTGAAATTGAGTCATAAATACCATTGGTTAATTATTTAGAAGACAATTTAAATTGAGTATTTTTTATATAGGTTTGTAGGCTATGTAAATCGATCTGTCATGGGTTATAATTTTTAGATCAAGGAATTTAACGTCTTGAGTTGCAACCCATTCATTGTGTTTTCATTTCTAGTACGCATGTAAATGTAAAATACGTTTTTCTAATCATATCAGATTTGATTGATTACAGCTTGCATAATTGTGTGATTAATGTATTTATACTAATATTTGCACCATTTCGTTTTTACACTTTGAAACTCTTTCTTGATGCCCAGTTAATTCCTGAAGTTTGAGTGTATTGAAAAGTCTTTATACAGTATATATGCTAATTCATTTCCCTTGTATTTCTAAATTAATTCAGGGTCAATGCTCAAATTTCTGAATGTTGGAGGAACCCAGGACCAAGAAGAAGATCATGACCCTCAACCATCAACCAGCATTTCAGTTCAACAAGATGAACCTTCAGTTTTGTGTGTGTGACTAATTGAACAGTTCGCTTTTTCTTTTTATATATATATATATATATATATAAACTGCTCAAAAAAATAAAGGGAACACTAAAATAACATCCTAGATCTGAATGAATGAAATAATCTTATTAAAAACTTTTTTCTTTACATAGTTGAATGTACTGACAACAAAATCACACAAAAATGATCAATGGAAATCAAATTTATCAACCCATGGAGGTCTGGATTTGGAGTCACACTCAAAATTAAAGTGGAAAACCACACTACAGGCTGATCCAACTTTGATGTAATGTCCTTAAAACAAGTCAAAATGAGGCTCAGTAGTGTGTGTGGCCTCCACGTGCCTGTATGACCTCCCTACAATGCTTGGGCATGCTCCTGATGAGGTGGCGGATGGTTTCCTGAGGGATCTCCTCCCCGACCTGGACTAAAGCATCCGCCAACTCCTGGACAGTCTGTGGTGCAACGTGGCATTGGTGGATGGAGCGAGACATGATGTCCCAGATGTGCTCAATTGGATTCAGGTCTGGGGAACGGGCGGGCCAGTCCATAGCATCAATGCCTTCCACTTGCAGGAACTGCTGACACACTCCAGCGACATGAGGTCTAGCATTGTCTTGCATTAGGAGGAACCCAGGGCCAACCGCACCAGCATATGGTCTCACAAGGGGTCTGAGGATCTCATCTCGGTACCTAATGGCAGTCAGGCTACCTCTGGCGAGCACATGGAGGGCTGTGCGGCCCCCCAAAGAAATGCCACCCCACACCATGACTGACCCACCGCCAAACCGGTCATGCTGGAGGATGTTGCAGGCAGCAGAACGTTCTCCACGGCATCTCCAGACTCTGTCACATGTGCATAGTGTAAACCTGCTTTCATCTGTGAAGAGCACAGGGCGCCAGTGGCGAATTTGCCAATCTTGGTGTTCTCTGGCAAATGCCAAACGTCCTGCACGGTGTTGGGCTGTAAGCACAACCCCCACCTGTGGACGTCGGGCCCTCATACCACCCTCATGGAGTCTGTTTCTGACCGTTTGAGCAGACACATGCACATTTGTGGCCTGCTGGAGGTCATTTTGCAGGGCTCTGGCAGTGCTCCTCCTGCTCCTCCTTGCACAAAGGCGGAGGTAGCGGTCCTGCTGCTGGGTTGTTGCCCTCCTACGGCCTCCTCCACGTCTCCTGATGTACTGGCCTGTCTCCTGGTAGCGCCTCCATGCTCTGGACACTACACTGACAGACACAGCAAACCTTCTTGCCACAGCTCGCATGGATGTGCCATCCTGGATGAGCTGCACTACCTGAGCCACTTGTGTGGGTTGCAAACTCCGTCTCATGCTACCACTAGAGTGAAAGCACCGCCAGCATTCAAAAGTGACCAAAACATCAGCCAGGAAGCATAGGAACTGAGAAGTGGTCTGTGGTCACCACCTGCAGAACCACTCCTTTATTGGGGGTGTCTTGCTAATTGCCTATAATTTCCACCTGTTGTCTATTCCATTTGCACAACAGGATGTGACATTTATTGTCAATCAGTGTTGCTTCCTACGTGGACAGTTTGATTTCACAGAAGTGTGATTGACTTGGAGTTACATCGTGTTGTTTAAGTGTTCTTTATTTTTTTGAGCAGTGTATATACACACAAATACATTATATATATATATATATATATATAAATTGAATTTGAACTAGCAACATTGATAATTTTAATGTATTTATTTGGTTTATTTATTTAATAAGATTGCACTTTCAAATGCTTGTGCGTGTGTTGTTTTGCGTGTTCTGTATTGCGATGCATACTGTATGAAGTTTTTTATTTCTTATAAATACAAACAGTCGTTGTTTTTGCAGGGGGGGGGGGCACCACTAAGCAATCACGCCTAGGGCCCCCAAATGGCTAGCATCGGCCCTGGATAGGTGTTATTGCAAACCGGCTCACATATTTCACAATGTAATGCCATTGTGTACCCTACTACTACTACTTTGCTGTTTCCTATTTCCATCTTGCAGAACGTCATAGTATACTGGCCCACAATGTCTGTTGGTATTGCACCTTCAGTATGCGTACACCCAAGGCCTAGGGAGACGTGCACAATGGACCCACCACACGAACGCAGAAAACGTGTGGCAGCCATCATGTGTCTGCGTACATGTACTTGGCGTGAAGCATTTACGGCCTTTAGAGTACGTCATCACTGACAACCTTGCTGAATAAAGGTAACGGCAATCTTAAAGGCAAAGTAATGTGAACAAATTATGACTGTGTACTTAACTACAACCAAAGGTTTTAGAGTAATGTTATAGTTATGTTCAAATACAAGACTAATGAAGGATACTTTGATTATTCAAATATTTGGGGCCAGTCATTTTTACCATTAATCAGTCAAATTTTATATTGTCTGTTAATGGTTAAACGGTAAATTGGTAACATCCCTATATAAAACGTATAAATAAAGAGACTGCACGTACCATAGCGTCTTACTTACAAGAACGCCACATTGGTGTCAGAAGTGGGATAGTCGTCACAAACCCGCAAGCGAGGATGGTGTCATCAGGAAGATGAGCCCTGAGAGATTGATTTCATCAGGTGCATTCGGGCAGATCTTGGGTGGGAGATGACTGGCCGCAGCCTTTCCGGCGCCGGCCGCCGCCATTCCAACGCAGGCCTTCGCCATTCCAATGAAAACACCCCCCCCTAATGTGATGCTTTAATCTCTGCCTTTAAGCTCCCATGGTACGCTGGTATTACATCCCTACATCCAAATCTAGCTAAATTAAGACTGGCAGTGATGCACAACCGTTGGAGTGCCCGAGACACTGCTGCACATGTGTGCCAACTGAATAACAAGACTACCAGACACTAGCTGCTGTGTTAGAACGGCGCTTCGGACGATGAGCCTCATGCGAGACCAGCTGACCTATCGGCCCCGACAAGAATGTGAGATGCTCGGAGCCTATGCAGCAGATGTGCGCTCCTTTACTCATCGTGGATACCCAACCTTAGATCTAGCAGCTCGTAACGAGTTAGCCATGAGTGCCTTCATCCAGGGGCTCACAACAGAGAGGCGGAAAGAGCACCTCCTCATCATGGTGCCAACAACCTTCAGTACTGCAATGGAATAAGCAGAAAGGGTGGAGGCTGTGATGTCCCCACACAACCAGCTACGCCCTTGAGTGCGGCAGGTTGATCAGCGATGACGAGGGAGATGGCAAAGGGGGGTTGTCTGCCAGGCTCGCCAGCTCAACTAGGCCGACAGCAGACACCCTTCGAGTCCTGGATGCGCCGGTCCAATGACCCATGCTACCACTGTGGAGAAGCGGGGCATATAGCCCGTTACTGCCCAGCCCCTGCACCACAACATCATAGCGCTCCGCAGCCGGAAAACTAGAATTGGGTGGCACAGCGGGGCCACTGAGCCAACCAACCATATCCCCCATCGAGAACTTTCAGCACACTGGCACAGTGGGCAGCGTGCGCGCCCTCCTCTGCTCCATCAATGGGCGCCCGTGCTGGGCCAATGTGAACACAGGGCCACCACCATCTCCATTGTGCGTCCAGGGGTGCTGCCAGGGACAGTGGACAGCCACCGTCTGTAAAGTCAACCGTGACTGGATGGCTAGCCGGCATGCTGGGGAAGCGAGTACTGCCAGTGAAGGCAGGAAACACCGCAACCACCCAGGAGTTTTGGTTGGCCGACATCCAAGATCCCTGCATCATCGGGCTGGAGCAGCACTGAGCAGGGAGCCTGCACAGCAATGCCGATGCCTTCTCCTGACGTGCCTGCGAGGACTGCAGACACTGTCTGCACCTAGCGTAGTGAGACGGAATGACCAGGCAGCACAGGAAAACGATCCCACCCTGGCTAGGGTGGGACAGTGGGTCGTCGCCAGGGCACGCCCCCCCCAGCAAGTGGTCTCTGCCTCGTCAGTGGAAACCAAGGTCAGGTTTTACCAGTGTCCCACCCTGGCCCGGCATGATGGACTGTTGTACTGTTGTTGTAGGAAGAAATATGTGGCAGTTGCTGGTGTGGTGGAAATTCTTAGAACTGTATTGACAACGCAACTCTGAATACATCAGCCAATGTATTTTGTCTTGTCTCGTAAAAACAGGTACTTTTCTTTTCACACAACATGATATAGCTAAAATCTGGAACTCTTTTGATGTATTCGGTTTTCAATTCCTTTTATGAGGTACTCCGACCTCTTCATTCTCATATGCCATTACTAATGCAGCCTCACCGGGGACGACGCTGGGGCGGTGTGGAGTCCGGGCCTCTATGCCTCTTGGGGTTGTTAGTTTCTTCTCCACCTCCACGTTTAACCTCCCAGAGGGGAAGGCTCCACGCTTTAGTGGTTTTACCCCTCAGCGGTAGGCAGAACAGATCATCACAGCCAGTCTCCCCCCCGCCGTCCTTTCCAGGGCTGTCAGGTCCTGTGAGTGGTACATAAGCAGGGAAGATTCACATCTGAGCGGCATTTTGAGTGACACCAACAGTTTTCGTAATATGGATCCTGTGTGTGTTTGTGAACGCGGTGGTCACTCAGTTCACTTCAGTGTAGTTGGTTTGGCTTCCGTGTAGAACTTAGCTATGGGTAGTGACCTGGATGGCAAGGTCAGTAGGTGTCAGCTCGGGTTCCAGAGATTTGGGTGGTTTTCATGCCATGAGATGGTACTAGGTGTGTACAAAACAGGATAAAATCGTTCAACACAAAATTATGCTTAAAACGTAATGCAATCATTAGAGTCAGAACATCAAACACTTCACTCCTTCATGGTTTAAGAAGCATTATCATATACTGTAATGGCAAAACGGAAAATACAAACTGGATATTAAAATCCTTCAACATTAATGATATGAATATGTAAGAAATAGGGAATTTGGGATATTCTGTCAAGTAGATGGGAAGGTGATCATCAGGGCGATGAATAGGAGGATCCCCATCGACCAGCGCAGGCTCCAGCCAAGCACTCGGAAGGGATGCCTGGTTTATTTCCTTTCCCAACCCCCAGTATTTTCATTGTAGATAACATGAATAACATTTTGATCCTTGTTTATTTAGTACAGAATTTCCATACTTATATATATACCACACTTATATAATAAATGTTTTGGTATTTGTCTCTCAATTATTATCTCTGGATCATTTTATAACCTTTAATATAATGTCTATTCGTAATCCCTCAGGACGTATTTTGTTGTTCGTGTTGTTATTTTTGTAGTTAACCCCCGTGTCTATTTTAATCACCGCAGTTCTCCAATACGGGTGCTCACACCTCAACCAGTGTCGAGCACACTCGTGTCAAGATACACAAAACACAGACAGACATTTTGGCCCAACAAGCTAGCTCTGAACAAATAGACTATACTTCTAAACCTTTAAATCAGAACCTGTTGGATTTACTAAAACTACATCAGGCTTGTTGGACAGTGTATCGACTACCGCGCTCCCTCTGGGTTCTTTAGGGCGGGTTCCACTTCCTCAGTTTGGTGAGGTGGGAATTTCGCTGAACTCTGAAGAGTCCCCAGTGCTAATTGACCCCTGAACTTCTGTGGACGAGCGGTAGCGGAGATAACTGCCCCAATCTTTTCTGTGTTCCACAATCCCTGCTGCATTGGTGGGTAGGGGTTATTTAAACAAACAATCTATGCAGAAGTGACCTTCCTGGTTGCATCCACAACACACGCTAGGCCCTCTGCGCTGTTCAGGGGCACGAGCGGTGATGTAGACAACTGTCCCAATCTTTTCTGGGTTCCACAATCCCTGCTGCATTGGTGGGAGGGGGTTATTTAAACAATCTCCATCCCCAACACACCATAGGGCCTCTGCGCTTTTCAGGGGGTCACTGCTTCTGAGCATATCTAGACTGTTCTTGTGGTCTCCAATACTGATTCATTTTTGTCTCATCTTTATTTAACGGATTCTTTTCACCCACTATGTCTACTGCTGTTGCCGGCATATGTCTCTGCCAATTAGATGCATTTTTGTGTTACTCCACACCCACCTTTTCAAAATGTTCTCTTCACCTCTGATTACGGTACCCTCCTCTCTTTTTCTCTGACCCCGGTTAATATTTAAATAATGTATAACCCTATCCCAAAGCTCTGAGCACTGCTATGCTGTTACTGGATTTATCTATACTGATTGACCCATCCAATCAATAAATGATGATAATCATATGCATCACAAGCCACTGAGCGCTGCTACGCTGGTACTGGACTTATGTATACTGATTGACCCATTCAACATAAATGATGATAACCATATGTATCACAAGTCACTGAGTGCTGGTACGCTGGTATTGAATTTATGTATACTGATTGACCCATCCAAACACTAAACGATGATAACCATATGTATTGCAAGCCTCTGTACACTGCTACGCCAGTACTGGAGTTTTCTATACTGATTGATCGATCTAAACAAACTTCTGACGGGACGTCTCTGACCCGGTTGACCATAAACAATACAAACTTCTGACTGGGCAGACCCTCTCCTAAACTGACCAAAAATACCATCAACTAAACAAAAAGGCTGCACAAGACTGAGCGCATCGACGCTAACCAACTTGAATAAGAAATAAACTGATGGGACGTCTCTAACCCGCTTAATCAAAAACTAAACAAAAATACCATAAACCGAACAAAAAGACCATAACAAACAAACAAAACTTCCGACTTCCCAGTCAGTCCTTTTTAGTACTTTACTCTGATTTGTACCCCTAACTCGTAATCTACAGGGGAAAAGTGTTATCAGCAACTTAGTACCCCACAGAGCGTTATGGTTAGTGCATGCACAACATTAACAAACTTCTGACGGGAAGTCTATCCTGGTTGATCATAAACAATACCTGCAGGGAAAAATAAATACCAGCAATTTAGTAACCCTCAGAGCGTTATGGTTAGTACATGCACAATATTCATTTTGGGCTTTTCCCTAATGTATACTATGGTTCTTAACTTTGGAGAGACACTTTACTTACTGCTTAGCATTAGGATTGGGTAGGGACAGATCACACAATTTTTCCTAAAATTTATGAGTAAGAACATTGCCTTAAGTAAGAACGTACCCTTCTTTAAAGTTAAGAGGCCTCTCGATTTTGTGTGTGATCCGTCCCGGACCCCGACTCTGTGGCACAGCAGGTGGTATTGGTCCCCTTTCTTCAATCATGTTTGTGATGCCAATTATGGCGTAGATATTACACAACACTTTGCCAAACTAAGAGAGGTCGAGAAAGCCGAAGTTTGAAAGATAAGGACTTTATTATCACTTGTAACAAGTGATACACAGCTTACACGACTTGACTTGGTTTGCAAAGAACTCCTGTTCTGGAATCAGGCTCCATATTATATTCCCAAATTGTGTGGATTCCTCCTTCATGCACTGGCCGATCATAACACCCTATGCAACGGGCCTAGAAATTAGGCAGCTCCTGTGCCCCCCACCCCAGTTCCCCATTAACTGAACATGCACTTATCCTCCTTCTCTGGATTCAAGGTAAATTACAATGTAAAGAATTGACATCTTAAACATTAGTGATATCAGATGTAGAGCTGTGAGGTACACTTTGATTGAAATTCACTCGTCCCCTTATTAATTAAACTGATAGAAAACAGGCATAATAAACCACATGTGCTTATGAGATGAAATTATTTTACATGTGTGACGTACACAAACTTGAGTGAAGTAGCCACGTGTAATCAGAGAACAAATGGCTCTACCACATATGAGTTGACATAAAGATGTGACATGGATGAGTACAATGACAATCACTTCTACTTAGACAATAAGCATACATTCAAACAATTGACAACAATACCACTGTAGGTGATTGTGGAATACATTGATAAAGCAGGCAGTGTTTGACTTTGACTGTAGTACTAACTAGTTAACCGTAACATAAGTCAGTATAAGTAAAATGCAGGGGGCTCCTTTCTTCTTTGTGGCCGTCATAAAGCCCTCCTCATCTCTTCCCCTTAGGATAGGGTGAGCCAAATACAGAGAGGTTTACAGCTTTTAGGGGTCAACTTGGAGTCAGTTAAGTAACCGGGGTTCATCTCAGGGGCGGCAGAAGGTGTAAATAAGTGAAACGTGGATGTCCCTCGGAATGTGGTCCTTTGTTGACTCTGCTTTTTTCCACACTGAATTCAGTCATGTAGGCAAGATAATGCTTAAATGTCCTTTAAACCTCAGTACATTTCTACCATAGCGTCTGGGTTTTTCCTAGCCATGGAGCCAAACGTATCTGTAAGCTCATATTTTATTTGCTCTGGCATAGGCAGGAGGCCCCCTCATGATCAGACAGATTTGCAGCATTGGCCCAATCAAATCATGTTTTCATTGGGCCAATCAAAACCGTAGACTGTATGCAAAAAACAGTTTATTGGGGTTGGCTAAAATGTTTGCGTGCTGAGCAGCAGGTAAATACTAACATGTCAGAGCTCAACATTAAGCCTGGTTGGCAGCCTCAAAAAACTGTTTGTTTTCTACGTCATTGGTTGGCGAAAGGAAGAGTATTTTGACTACATACTAGTGCAAATACACACATAAATGCCAGTGCCATTTGTGCCCCCCCCCCCCCCCCCAGTATAAAGAGCAGCATAAAGTGCAATGGTGTGTATTGGAAGGTGCATTTGTGGCAAACCGGCTAGCTGAGTGGAAAAGGATGTGAGTGTACCTTTAAAACAAATATCTACAACAATGCAGTAGTTCCACTTGTTGCCATGTAATGAAAGCAGCACATACCTGTGTACAAGGTAGGGTTGGGTGGTTTCTGGTTTAACCGGTACGGTGCGGAGTGATCTGTTCTGGTCAATTCAAACATAAGCTATGTTTAACCTGTGTGCCTTGATTACTGAATGCACCCAAGGTGTGCAGCCCCACCCAGCCCCGGATTCCAATCAACCTGACTCGGTCAAGGTGAGGCTGCTCACACCAACCATCCAACACACAATAACCTCCTTTGGGAGCCTCACATTACTTTTTTTCTACGTCGTCGTTTGCCGAAAGGAAGAGTATTTCGGCTACGTACTTTTGCAAAAACACACATAAACGCCAATGCATTAGACGGGAGACTTGCAGCAGCAGTAAATAAACCAATGTGCAATAAAAACATGTAGGCCTAAACATTATGAAATGGTACGGGACGTTGAAAAGGCTGCCGAACCTGCTCCATGCGCTGTGATATATTTAGGGAGACGTGCACAATGGACCCACCAAACGAACGCAGAAAACGTGTGGCAGCCATCATGTGTATATGTACCGTTGTAGCAAATGACTACAGACTTTGACTGTAGTATTAACTAGTTAACCGTAACATAAGTTAGTATAAGTAAAATGCAGCGGGCTCCTTTCTTCTTTGTGGCCGTCATAAAGCCCTCATCTCTTCCCCTTAGGATGGGGTGAGCCAAATACAGAGAGGTTTACAGCTTTTAGGGGTCAACTTGGAGTCAGTTAAGTAACCGGGGTTCATCTCAGGGGCGGCAGAAGGTGTAAATAAGTGAAACGTGGATGTCCCTCGGAATGTGGTCCTTGGTTGACTCTGCTTTTTTCCACACTGAATTCAGTCATGTAGGCAAGATAATGCTTAAATGTCCTTTAAACCTCAGTACATTTCTACCATAGCATCCGGGTTTTTCCTAGCCATGGAACCAAAAGTATCTGTAAGCTCATATTTTATTTGCTCTGGCACAGGCAGGAGGCCCCCCTCATGATCAGACAGATTTGCAGCATTGGCCCAATCAAATCATGTTTTCATTGGGCCAATCAAAACCGTAGACTGTATGCAAAAAACAGTTTATTAGAGTTGGCTAAAATGTTTGCGTGCTGAGCAGCAGGTAAATACTAACATGTCAGAGCTCAACATTAAGCCTGGTTGGGAGCCTCAAAAAACTGTTTGTTTTCTACGTCATTGGTTGGCGAAAGGAAGAGTATTTTGACTACATACTAGTGTAAAGACACACATAAATGCCAGTGCCATTTGCCCCCCCCCCCCCCCCAATATAAAGAGCAGCATAAAGTGCAATGGTGTGTATTGGAAGGTGCATTTGTGGCAAACCGGCTAGCTGAGTGGAAAAGGATGTGAGTGTACCTTTAAAACAAATATCTACAACAATGCAGTAGTTCCACTTGTTGCCATGTAATGAAAGCAGCACATACCTGTGTACAAGGTAGGGTTGGGTGGTTTCTGGTTTAACCGGTACGGTGCGGAGTGATCTGTTCTGGTCAATTCAAACATAAGCTATGTTTAACCTGTGTGCCTTGATTACTGAATGCACCCAAGGTGTGCAGCCCCACCTAGCCCCGGATTCCAATCAACCTGACTCGGTCAAGGTGAGGCTGCTCACACCAACCATCCAACACACAATAACCTCCTTTGGGAGCCTCACATTACTTATTTTCTACGTCGTCGTTTGCCGAAAGGAAGAGTATTTTGGCTACATACTTTTGCAAAAACACACATAAACGCCAGTGCATTAGACGGGAGACTTGCAGCAGCAGTAAATAAACCAATGTGCAATAAAAACATGTAGGCCTAAACATTATGAAATGGTACGGGACGTTGAAAAGGCTGCCGAACCTGCTCCACGCGCTGTGATATACACTGCTCAAAAAAATAAAGGGAACACTATCACATCCTAGATCTGAATGAATGAAATAATCTTATTAAAAACTTTTTTCTTTACATAGTTGAATGTGGTGACAACAAAATCACACAAATTATCAATGGAAATCAAATGTATCAACCCATGGAGGTCTGGATTTGGAGTCACACTCAAAATTAAAGTGGAAAACCACACTACAGGCTGATCCAACTTTGATGTAATGTCCTTAAAACAAGTCAAAATGAGGCTCAGTAGTGTGTGTGGCCTCCACGTGCCTGTATGACCTCCCTACAACGCCTGGGCATGCTCCTGATGAGGTGGTGGCTGGTCTCCTGAGGGATCTCCTCCCCGACCTGGACTAAAGCATCCGCCAACTCCTGGACAGTCTGTGGTGCAACGTGGCATTGGTGGATGGAGCGAGACATGATGTCCCAGATGTGCTCAATTGGATTCAGGTCTGGGGAACGGGCGGGCCAGTCCATAGCATCAATGCCTTTCTCTTGCAGGAACTGCTGACACACTCCAGACACATGAGGTCTAGCATTGTCTTGCATTAGGAAGGAACCTAATTAGGCGGAACCCAGGGCCAACCGCACCAGCATATGGTCTCACAAGGGGTCAGAGGATCTCATCTCGGTACCTAATGGCAGTCAGGCTACCTCTGGCAAACACATGGAGGGCTGTGCGGCCCCCCAAAGAAATGCCACCCCACACCATGACTGACCCACCGCCAAACCGGTCATGCTGGAGGATGTTGCAGGCAGCAGAACGTTCTCCACGGCGTCTCCAGACTCTGTCACGTCTGTCACATGTGCTCAGTGTGAACCTCATGGAGTCTGTTTCTGACCGTTTGAGCAGACACATGCACATTTGTGGCCTGCTGGAGGTCATTTTGCAGGGCTCTGGCAGTGCTCCTCCTGCTCCTCCTTGCACAAAGGTGGAGGTAGCGGTCCTGCTGCTGGGTTGTTGCCCTCCTACGGCCTCCTCCACGGCTCCTGATGTACTGGCCTGTCTCCTGGTAGCGCCTCCATGCTCTGGACACTACGCTGACAGACACAGCAAACCTTCTTGCCACAGCTCGCATTGATGTGCCATCCTGGATGAGCTGCACTACCTGAGCCACTTGTGTGGGTTGTAGACTCCGTATCATGCTACCACTAGAGTGAAAGCACCGCCAGCATTCAAAAGTGACCAAAACATCAGCCAGTAAGCATAGGAACTGAGAAGTGGTCTGTGGTCACCACCTGCAGAACCACTCCTTTATTGGGGGTGTCTTGCTAATTGCCTATAATTTCCACCTGTTGTCTATTCCATTTGCACAACAGCATGTGAAATGTATTGTCAATCAGTGTTGCTTCCTAAGTGGACAGTTTGATTTCACAGAAGTGTGATTGACTTGGAGTTACATTGTGTTGTTTAAGTGTTCCCTTTATTTTGAGCAGTGTATTTAGGGAGACGTGCACAATGGACCCACCAAAGGAACGCAGAAAACATGTGTCAGCCATCATGCGTATGGGTACATGTACCGTTGTAGCAAATTAAATAACTGGTGGCTGGCTCGAATAAAAGGCTAAGACAAAATGGATACCCGTAGTTTATTTATTTCATATGCTGCAGCATATAAAAGACACAGTTTCAAAAGGCAACTCCACGCAGAGCAGAGTTCTCGAGAAAAAGCGCGCCAAATAGAGGAGGGAAGGCCTTTTTGAAAAGTGGAGCAAACAACAACTCAGAGATATCACGATGTGATATGACGCCATGTACTATCTATAACTGGTTCAATGCACAGTTAAGGCCGGACATCGTAATTCACCATCTCTGACGCCACTTATTATTTATAACGGGTACAATGTACGATCAGGGCAACATACATGATTTAGGGAGAGGATATGCAGTCAAGAACAGACACATAATTGGGGAGAGGAGCTTGCTCAGGAGTTTCTCACATGAGAACAGAGCACAATGCAGGAATACAGGAGGACAAGCAGCTGTGGGGAGTTAGATAGTTAAAAAGGCAGATAGGCCACCATAGTGTGCACATAACAACTTGAACATCAGAATTAATTAGTTTAAGTGTGCTGACCTCGGAATGGGGCCTTGAGTCATTTTCCATCACAGTACTTAGCGTGAAGCATATTACGGCCTTTGGAGTACGTCATCACTGACAACCTTGCTGATTAAAGGTAACTGCAAAGTCTATGTCTCGCAGTTTTGCTGACCAATAAAGAGACTGAGCGTACCATTGCATCTTATTAGCCCAATGGCCACAACATAATACAGGTTAAACTGACTTAACAAAGACTGAATATAATACTGATTCAACTGACTTTCCATATGCGTACATTGATGAAAAGTATCTCCGATTTTTCTTTGCCAACAAAAGGAATACGTAAGCAGTCGATGTATTTGCTTACAGTTTTGGGGTATTTCTGGCATTCATCATACTGATTAGTTAAATCCGGCTAACCTGGTTAATTAATGGGGTTAATGGGCCGGCCAGCCGTCTACTCTGCAAGTTAAAGCCAACAACAATCCTTCATCCCGCGCATGGTGTTTTGATTGTGAGTGTGCACGGAGAGGACGGGTTATTCACAGACGGTCCGCTGTCAGAGTGTTTATGAGAGAGTGAGAGCGAATCAATGTGTCGCATGCGCTCTACAATGAAATATGGTTTTAACCCTTTTTTTGTTGTTGTCAATGTATGGGAAACACTATCAATCGTGGACGGTGTCACTTTCTGTGATATAGATAAGATAATAAAATAATAATACCCGCTGAAGTAAAGTATGTGTGGGAACATATTAAAGTGGAACATCGTAGTAAGCTATATCGCTTATATTAAGCTAAATACCAGCACACACAGGAAAATGTACCGTCTTTAGACGGTCAAAACGTGTTCAAAGAAAAGAGTGCTTTTATGGTCTGTTATGAAGCCCCTGAGCCTCCCCCTCTAAATGTGGATTCAGGGTTCCCAATCATGTTCTAGTGATAATGAAAGGTGGCACTAAAGTTGCACTTTATTCTAACCTGTTGAAATAGATGGATAAATATTGCCATACACCTCGAAGATGGGTCTAAAATAACCTCCCGACTGAGCGGGCAGTTCAAATTTGCGAGTGGGATTTCTTTCTTTTCATAATGTAAAATTAATCGATTTAACCACGCAATAGTCTCAGAAAGGCTAAATAACAACATAAGGCTACGGTTTCTAAGTCGTACTCTACTATCATATGCGTCTCTATAGAGAAGATAGATAAGAAGGAAAATGGCATCACCCAAAAAGAAAGAAGGCACCTTGCAATCGCTGGTCTCCATTATCCGTGGAGGGGCATGCGCGTGTGTCTCTGGACATCCTGTATGATGTCTTCCTGGTTGAAGAGACCAACAAAACTCCCCCTCACTGGTAAATTGACTAGAATAGCACACATTTGGATAAAGAGATGTGAGCTTATAACCGACCACAGATGAAAACAATACAAATAGAGGTTCATTATTGACCACACACCTTTTTTAACGTGTTAAATAACGTGTTAAATAACTAAACACATATTGACGTATCATTTAAGAGTTATTTCCAAATAGGAAACGTTTATCAGGTGACTGAGGATGAACGACTTCTTGGAGAAACGCATGCGGTCGTGCTGCCCTCTGGTGGTTACAAAGGAAACATTTAGACTTTGAGGACAAAGAAGTTTATTTTTCATCATGTTTGCCCCAGCCTCCCTGTCTATCTTTTGAATATATATTTTTCAGTTAACTTTAGATTACATATTATCAAAACAGCAAGCAATCTTCTAAACACTATTCCTTAGCCCTTAATGCAACCTTATATCATATATATTTGAAAAGAGAAGTAAACATGAACGTATACAGAATATATCGTTTTCTTCAACCCCCACACACACTGGAAACAAAATGTATAAAGCACTGTGGTATGTATACCTTAGTAACCCAAACAAAGCACTGATCTACCCAAAATTATTATTGTAAACTTTGAAAATGAAAATGAACATTTCAACAAAATGAATATTGAATGCACTACAACAAAACCATGACCAAAATATTAAACTATATGTATTCATTATGCCGTCTGTAGCCATCTTTGATTCTTTTCATTTATTGCCTTGGACTAAATCAGTACAGCAATAGCTGCATACAGGATAAAAGAAACCGAGTGAGATGAGATTGAACATGGATGAAGTTAAAACCCACTGCATATAAATACACATTCAAGAGTAATGAGTACTGAGCATGATTGAATGGTATCCCTCCACTTGCATAACTAAAAAATAGTCTAAGAGCCAAACCTGAGTTGTGTTTAAAGCTAGGGTAGGTCATTTGGAGAAAACAGCCAGAGTAAGCTACATTTTGAAAGCATCCAACGGAAGAAATCCAACCCCTTCTTTCAGGCCTCCCTCCAAAGCCACTCCCCAAAACAAGTGACTAGTTCGCTAGCTTTAGCAATAGGTCTGCCTAGCCTTGTGGACGACTCCGGTCATGCGAATTGAGTGCATGGGCAGAGTGCGCGCAGGTAGGTAGACGGGCCATCCAATAAATTCATTCAAGCCGAATTAATTGATTGGATGGGCTTATTACAGGCTTGCGACAGCCACAGATACCGGATTTCCTTGTTGTTTTTTAAACTCTCACCATTACATTCCCCTTAAGGAAACAGGTCAACTATGTTACATGTAAATTATGGACAGAACATGCATATCTAAATGAAAATAAACAAAAACAAAACCAGCAGCTGGTGATGTTATAAAACTGAACTTGAAGACAAAACGTTGTATAAGCTTTTGAGTGTATAACCCTGAGCACTGGCCCTCAACGGCATCCTACTTTGATAAATTTTTTATTCATTTATTTATTTTAAATGGAGTCAATATTTTTTTCAGGTAAAACCGCTAATGCCATTTTCTGGTTATAATGGTGGATTGTAATAATTATTATCATTGTTCTTTAGCCATCCAATTTTCTATCAATACCAATATAAAAAAAGGAGCAAGGAAAATCTGGTTTCTTTTGGATCTTTAAAAACTTAAAATGGGTTTTGGCCTTCATTGGCTTCCAGCTCCGGAGATTCCCCATCTTCATTCTGGAAGAAAGAAAGAAAGAAAGAGAAAGAACTTCAGAAACGAGACCAAACAGGTCACACCTACAACACGGTAACATGCCAACATGGGATTTGGACCCATCATATGAAAAAAGAAATAACTAAAAATATAAGCTTTGCTTCGACTCCTACATCTACACAGTAGTAAAAATAATCTAATTTGAAAAGACTGAACCACATGGAGCGATAAACTGAAGGCAAGACATTATTACCTAAAGGTTTCTGTCCATGCACCACTGGACAAAGCGCTCCCTGGCCGCCCCCAGGCTCTCCTCATCAGTCTTCTTACAGTACATCTGTATCAACAACTCCTTAAAGTGTTTTGGGAGGAGCGTGGACACCTGCGGACCGAAGCGGGAACAAAGCATCCAATCAGAGGCATGCTGCATGCCTCTGATTGGTTCAGCAGAGCAGAGGAGTACTGAGACTAGAGCTAGACACATTGATACATGTAACACCTAACATTGATAATATTAACAGTAAATAAGCTTTTCTAATCATAATGACCATGAGATGGAGGCTTCCTGGTTCATTTCATCAGCAACAACCAGATCCTCTTTACTTTACTGTAATGAAAAAAGCACCAGTACCCAACGCGGGAATTGTCACACCAACTCCTGAATCAAACATCACATTATTACATTATAGCTGTTCTATACTAGATACTATATCCGGTTTGGCTGGAGGATGCGTTTTAAATGCACAAGGAGGACAAATCCAATGCATGCACTACTTGAACAGCATCTAGATTAGCCTACTATAAATGTACATTTAAGAGTGAGTCGTTGGGAGAGTGTGTGGCATATTTTCATTGTTAGTTAGCGCATCTTAGTGTTATAGCCAAAAGGTGGCACGCGAAATCACAATTCTGTGTGGGTGGTGTGTGTGTTTGGGGGGGGGGGATCTCATCAGCATCCCTTGCATCAAAAGTCACCCCTCGCCTCTGCTGTAATGCTAGTCTAAGATGGGGAAGTCAGTATTGAATATTCATCACAATAACCATTATAAATGACCATATTATTTCTCGCAAACATATGTGTTTATACTGCACTAACATGCTTTTAAAAATAATTGTGTTCAATGGCACATTTCTTACCTGGTTTTTGTTGATGTTGAAGCCCGGGATGGGCCCTCCAGCATTAACTTCCAGGTCTCTCTTGCTGTAAAAACCTACGTGATCGATGGGATTTTCCTCCCCCTTGCCATAGTCCATCCTAATAACCTAGGAGACACCAGGGGGAGACTTTTCACCTTTTACTGACACATGCATGGCACTAGGGAGGGATGATACATTATACGTGTCATAAGTTGATCAAGGAAACAAAAAAATAAGAAAGGGCACATATTCAATTGAATGCAGAGACGTATTTGTCACATACACAGTTGTGGGTATATATAATGTGCAGTGAAATGGTGGGTGGAAAAGTAATGGTGATTGTGGAATAAAAATAAACGAAGACATTTATTTTATCATATATTTTCAGACAGCACCAGCTAACTGGATTTTTGTTATCTTTCATCCGCACACCTGGGCCACGTCCCAGAATTTAGACCACTCCCGGGTCATTTCGTACCTATCAGGACATTTCCTCCCTGATTGGTTCGGGGAAGCTATCTTGCCTGTCAATCACAGGTGCGTGAAATGCAACACTTCTCAATCACGGAGAAACGTAGAGAGGAAGGAAGCAAAGAGAGAGGACGTTTTTGGGTTGTTTAGTTTCAAAATATTGCTATTTTCAGCTCTCTCTCTTCACAACTCTCAAATCTTAGAATCTTTAAACAAATACATTCCAACCAATGTAACAAAATGTGTATATACTTGTAGCTAAAATATCATAACATGTTTGCCTTTCACGTTGTTGAAATGAAAATCAAAACTGCATTCTGGGATATGCATACTCCTGAGGCCTGATCCCCACCACAGAGCTATCAGAAAAAAAACCATAAACCTCTGAAAGGGAACCTTTAAAATCAGCATCGATTTGATGCCAGTAAGAGACACTGGAAGGAGGGACTTACTTTGACAATGAGGTCGTCTGGCCTCAGGCCCAGGGGATTGTCCTGGTCACCTGCCCACTGCAGACGCATCGCCTTCAGGGAAGACAAGGGAAAGAGCCACAAAACTGTCATGGTTTTGTTCCTCTGTCACTTCTAGCACACACACACATACACGCACACACACACGCACCTCTGTAACCTCGAAGGTCATTGCTGAATAGAACTGGCCCACACACTTGTAGAGGCGACGGCTGAGGATGTTCCTTAGAATCTCCCTGGCCTCGGCCAGCGCCGGCAAGGGAGAAAAGAGGATCTGTTCGAAGACGTTGTCTACAGGGGCACACACACACACACACACACACACACACACACACACACACACACACACACACACACACATATATATATATATATATATATTTACACACATGACACATGCCTTGCAGTACATCTTAGAATAAGGAGCAGATAGTGATGAGGCATCTTGCTTAAGGACGCCTAAGGGTAAGGTTTACGCTTGGGGTAAGAAAGAGTTAGTCTTTGGTATTGTAAAAGGCAATACCCAAGCCAACAACAGTACAGTGTGGTCTCAACACTCACCAGTCAGCTTGGTGTATGCCTCCATGTCATCTATAGCTGTGGACATTGTGAACATTTTCCCCTTTGACCCCTCGAATTGGAGGTGTTTGTCTGCCAATACAAATGCCTCGGTGATCCTGGTTAGAAAAACACAACCAAACTCAGTTCGGAATACAAATAACCGATTAATCATGTCAATACCAGACTAGATGATGATACTGGCAGTATTATAGTACCTAGCACAGACACAGTACTTACATGGTCTCAACAATGTTGACTACTTTGTGCTGGTAGGCTCTTCTGTGGAGACAGTTTCTTGTGTGGAAAAAGTCATACAGATTGCCCACTTCCTGTTGAAGGAATCCCCATAGTTATGTTTAGTCAAATAAAGGACCAATTAGAGAGCTGGTTGAATCAGATTATTAAAAGGAGTCTGAGATCATTGGACCTGTTCTCTGGTACAGATTTGCATCTTCCTGCCCACATCACACACCCTGGCGAACTTGAGGAAGCGGTGGTAGTCAAAGTTATTCTTGATGCCCAGGTGATGGCAGTCCCTGAGATGAGGAACAGAAAGGATAAAGCCATTGACATAATAGTGCAGGTTTACTTTTACATGTTCTTGCTTTGTTTCTCCATTGATTGGTTGATTCAGAGAGAAAGATATCCCTGAGAGATGTGGCTGGGTATTCTTTAGACTATTGAGTACGGTTTACTCACTTATGAGATACTTATTTTTTTTAATTAAATTATTACAAAGCGGCGCAGTGAATTCTGATACCAGTCATTATGAGGTGCAGAGGGGTTTGCAAACAGGTAAGGGGTAAAAAATGTGAGAACATTGGGTGGATAGAGAAACCCTGACAGCTATGGGGGTCCAGGGGCATGTTCTTCCGGGAGATAAATGTGAAAGATATTCGCTTTACATGTTCATTTCTAGTTACTTTCTAGAAAACGAATTTTAACTACCATCATGGGGTAAAACAAAGCTATTAGGATCTCTTTTTTTCATATTTGCATCACTGACTCCTGACTCAACTAACTTACGTCTGTCGAGTCAAAGGTTACATTCATAGTTAAGATATGATATCTACTTTTATTATTATTTCTAAAGGAAATATGACTAACTAATCATACTGGGAGGAATATTAGTATTAGGGCATCCAATCCAAAGCGATATGACGCTACATACCTTGCCTGTTAATGTAGGAACAACACATTATTGGCAGGCTGTTATTTCTTGCAAGGCTTGAGGTACAAGGTTAACTCATATATCCAATCAAATAAAAAACAATCTCATCTTAAACCAGGAAACTCATTTATAGATATTTCGTTGTTGGAAAAATCTTTGCAAACTCTCCAGTGTTGTTGTGTTAAGAACCAATGGAGGCGGAAAACAGGGAGTGGAATTCTAGACATTACATTTCCTTTAGTCAGAAAACAAGTGGAACGGGATTCAAAGATGACCTCTATAATACGGCTGAACAGATTTGTGGAATGAGATCAAGTTAGCGCACTATAATGACGTAATGCCCGCTAATACGGAGCCCACATTACTGTTACAGCATTAGTAAGTAAAATCAGTGCCATAAGTTATTGACTTGAGTCTACCCACGTACAACTACCTTCAGGCGACTAATGAGAACTAGACCCCTTCAGCATATTTATTTTGGAAATCTACATGACCAACATGATGACCTAATTTGAAACAAATGCACATTTTGCTGAAAGGTGAAGAGTTTGCATCTCTGAGTAGGCCTCTTGCTCAAGGCTGCGTACAGGCAGGTTGTGGACATTTGGGAGTAAGCCATGAACCACCTAGCCACTACAATATCCTGCCCCCTTTGGAACCACACTTCAAATAATTTGATTGATGGCTGCAGTGAAAATCTTGCATAGTTGACATGAATGACAAGAGCAGTGACATGAACTGCCCACACAACAGTTAGCACAACACACAAACAAGATTAGTGACCTGAGTAAGGACTGACCTCGCAAAGTAATCCCATTTGTCCACATCGATGCCGTTCCTTTTGTTGGCCACGATCTCGTACAGGAAAGACTTGTATTGTCATTGTAGTGACAGCATGAGGAAATGGGCAACAGGCAAATATAAATAGAACATAGCAACGCAACATCACACTTCAAAGGAAACCTTATTTCTGGGTCCGCTGAGGTTGAACAGAAAAAGGCCTGCTATGTGGTGTGGCAAGTCTAATTAGGGGGTTTTGTGAGAACAATTCATTTTTCAGGCAATGGAGGTTTTGAAAAGTAGGTTCTTGAAGCAAGTCTATACAGTATTTATTTTGTAGTTACTCCAATTTTGATTATTGTTAGCCTCACTTGTAAGTCACTTTGGATAAAGGTGCCTGCCAAATCAACTAAATCAAAATGTACATACCGGTACCCCTGTTGGGAGGGTCATTGTACAAACCCCTCTGTTGGGAGAGTCAATGTACAAACCCCTCTGTTATGAGAGTCAATGTACATACCCCTCTGTTGGGAGAGTCAATGTACATACCCCTCTGTTGGGAGAGTCAATGGACATACCTTATTTCTTGGATATTTAATGTAGTCCGCGTCTCCAACGATCAGCTCCTTAATGAAGTTGCGGTCCACTGGCGGCTCCAGCCCGTACTCCCTCATCACCGGCTCCAGGTCGTTAGCATCAATCAAATGGTCGAACATGGCTAGCGATGCAGTCTCGTGCTGCAATGACACACACGCTCAGAGGTTGCTCAGGTATCCCTGAGCAAGACACCTCACCCTTACCGCTCCCAACGACCTAGCTGATGCCTTGCATGGCTGACACCGCCGTCAGTGTGTGGATGTGTGTAAAGCACTATGAATGCATTCCGCATCGCGTGCACACACACACACACGCACACACACACGTTATCTGAACTTGTTATCTTATTTTTCATGTTAACAGAGTTGCAGTCATGGGCCACAATATGCTCTTTAACAGTGCAATCGCCAACCCTTATCAGCTGAAACATTACTGCCTGACAATGGATAATAATGCAGTGTGCTTGTTGGCCAACACATGTTCATTATATGTCAGTGTTAGCCTGTTGTAGTCATAGTATATGATGTGCGTATGCATAGTTTAGAGTTTTGCTCTGAGCTTTTGCTTTTTGCAACCAAAAAGCTTTGCTTGCAACTAAAGGACTGAGGACCTGAATATATAAATATAGAAAAGCCTCTATTTAGAACATGTTTAATGAATTGCTGCAAAAGACAGTTGGTGGACTTCAGTAGGGGCCAGGCAGTGGGATAAATATAGAATATATTCTAATACTTAATACTTGTTGGGTCATATGAATTGAACAACAGACTGATCAACTCTTGCTTAACACTGCTGATGGGAAGGAAAAGGTACAGTTGCACACTTTCAATAAGTTACCTGAATGAACTTTTTTTTTAATCAAGGATGCGTTCAGTGTTTTGGAGATGGAGAAAATCCTTTCACTTTCAAGAGTGTTATGCTTAAATTGTCATAGTTGTTGCAACATCACTAATTAGGTAAAGGTGTGTAAAGATTTAAGAGCTATAATTTGAGCATAATCTTTTAGAAATGGCATAGTCATCCACCAGCTATAAGTGACTGAAATGCTCTGTGAGAATATCTGTTTTGAGTTGACTGGGCCTGCCTTTGCATGAGCCATTTTAGATTTTAGACAGCTCATGACCCTTCCCTGATTGGTTTGGGAATCCATCTCGCTCGTCAATCACATTTGCACCCATGGCACCATCATTTAAATGGCGGAGAAATGGATGGAGGGAGCTGTTTTAGCGTGTTGCCAGATAAGGGTCTGTGAAATGTCTTGGAACAAGCAGCGAGGGGAATTGTGGGGAAAGCAGTGGGAGAATTATTCAGTACCGTCCATGTGCATTTCGGACGTGCTTTAGGAATGAACATCCCATCAAACAAATGAGAGAAAGGTCCGTGTCCTAGAGAGGGAGAAATGGGTTTACAAATATGGAACCATTCATTATTTACCATCACATTATTGCTAACGGCAAACAGTATTGGTTTCATGCTCACACAGAAACTGGCAGATGGTGGATGTTGGGGTGCGGCTCTTACTCACCCAGATCATGGCAGAGGCCAGCGATTTGCACACAGAGGATCACTCTGTCATTGATCTGCAGTTCAGGCTGCCTCTCTTTCAGAGATTGCACGAGCCTCCCAGCCAGGTGCCCAACTCTGCAAGCAGTTAATAAACACAGATAGTTTAATTGATAAACGTTGCCACAGAGAATCTGGTTAGATACAAACAATAACAAACAAAAGTGGCCAGTACAAGATAACTCAGTTAAATGCTGCTATATAAGTGTTGCAGTTAACCCTGCCACATGCTACCTAGGCGGCAGCCACACACCACCGCGGTGGGTGCCACTCAGGGGTGCGAAAAAACAAACAAATTCAACATCTAGCATAGCATGGCCGCTGTCCGCCATATTTCTTTACCCTAAAATCAAGTTTTTGCTCTTGAGATTCTAATTGGGAATTTTGAGAATCAGGACTGGGTTGTGGGAAATGGAATCGGTTAGTGTGTGCTGTGCTGTGCTTACTTTGAAAAATTGTGTAGAGTGTGCGAGGCACAACTCATTATGTTCAACTGCTCCGTGGACATGTGCGTGGTAAAGATATTAGCGGTACGATTCGGGGTTTGACTAATTATCGTCATTAAACGGTTTGAAAAATGTTACACTGGGCCAACCCTAGTACAAGGTGTCCACCTGACACACACACACACACACACACACACACACACACACACACACACACACACACACACACACACACACACACACACACACACACACACACAAACACACACACACATACCCAATGGAATGCTCAAAGCGATTATGAGATGCTCCGGGGAAAATGAAGTAGGCCCCTCCGAGCTGCTTGATGTTCCTCAGTCTTTGGAACTGAGGTGTGTCTATGATTCTGACCAGAAGAGGGTGGATTTCAATGTGTCCATGGATGGGGTCATTAAACACCTGAAAGAGGAGAGATAAAAAAACATTACTCCAAGCCCCGCATTCAGGCGCTAGCCCGTCTATGGATCCGGGGATTATGTGTTGATAGGTTGTAGCAGCGTAATGCAACATGTTGTACATCACAGAAATACCGCAGGCACAAAAACAGCTCATTCACTACTGCGGAGATAACAGCCCTAAAAGCTGTCTGGCCTGTACCCTTGTTTTGGAACAATGTGGGTTGGAGAGCATAAATGCTGAATACAGGGTTTATGAAGTAGTTTTGCATTATGCTTCACAGGTGTGGATATTCCTTTGGCTCAATAAGAGTTTGTTTCAGTAAACCTTAACGATTCAAACTTTCAGCTAAGCAACCACTTACTGAGTCTTATCTATAAATCTATCTGTGGCAAAATGATGTAAACTTGTTACATTACTTTATTACTTTGTATATTACCTTGTTAAAGCCGGGATCATTAGGTCTGGAGAAATAATAAAATGAGTGTAAGATAAGTGGATCAGAGAAAGAGAAACTTAGAGCAGCACATTTCATTTGGCAATTATCATATATTATTAGGGACGTTCCTTACGACTTATTTCCCTGACGGTTAATGCCATGTAAATTATCTTGCAAGAGTCAAACTAGTAAAGCATTGTAGTTGATTTAATTCAGCTGAAGGAGAGCACACAACACAGCCATCAGTAGCTTGCTTGAGCACCTCATACTTTTCAGACGGTGGTCTTTTAAAGACTGCATTTGGTCAGCCTGCAAACCTGGGGTGTCTGTATGCATTCAACATGAAAGCCTATACCTTCAAGATAATTGACATAAAATACTGTGACTAAGACAATGGCAACTCATAGGATGCTGACCAAGATAACATTTGGACCTTATTTACAATTTACAAAGCTAACACAGTCATTTGCACGTTTAGAAAAGCACACCTCACAAATACTAAATCTTTGTATGATTAAAAAAGGGAAAAAGCCTAGAAAGCGATCACAACTGAGCAGACTACAATCTAAGAGACCAAACATGGTTAAGAAACTATATTGCGTGATATTATATCACATTTTTATATTGAAATCATATTTTAAATTAGGCCAAAAAGCCTTTTGCCACGTGCATCATCTCTCCTGGAGCGAAAATTTTTAAGTGTCGTTGGGGGAAAAAACAGTTATGAGTAATCTAGCTTTGGAAGTTAAAATCTAAATAATCATCCAAAATAAACCATCGTTTGTCAAGATGAAAATGAACGGGTTTCTTTAGATAATGTCAAGACTAGAAAGGACAGCAACAACTTGTCAACTTATCGTGAACATCCTATATTTTTGTTAATGTCAGACTCACCTGTCCATTTTATGAAATTTTCTTTAGTGAGATATCGCAACGCCAGTAAATAGTTTTTCTATAAAAATTTAGATTAAACAATTAAACAAAAAAAATTATTAGCGGTCAACGCTGCAAGCCTAGGACCAGTGAGCTCATGTTTTATTTGCTGTGGTGTATGCATCTTAAATCCTATTCAGACAAATTTCCATGGGCTGGGTTGGGCCAATCAAAACCATGTATCTAATATAGGGCGGGTTGATTTGTTTACAGAGGAGCGCCCCATGAGAGATAGTAGCTTTAAGATAAAAGGAGACAATATATTTAAATCATTTGAGATGTGGATGGCTGTTCAACGTAAAATAAGCAGTCACCATTAAAATGGCATAAAGACTAAATGTGATTAACTTCTTAATTGGAGGAGCCAGCTATTATTATTTTTTTAATTCCAACTTCCTACTAGGAAAAATCGAATAAAATGGTCAACCTTGAGTTTGTTGTCATAAACTGAGGTACGATTTCTAAAACTCCAGTTTAAGCCTCAACGTCTTTGAAATCATTTTAACAAGGCCACCCACATCGTATATGGTGAGAAAATATGTTAATTTAAAAGATTGTATGAAATGAATAGATTGTTTTAAAATCTTTGGTTTTCAACTTCATTTGCTTTAGGAACCATCAGCATACCAATACAGTAGTTGGTTAAACTCATACAATTAAACATTAAGGTTATATGTTTTATCTTGTTATCAACATATTTGCAAATACGTTTATGATGTTCGTACACACCAAGCAAAACAAAGTTTAGCGTGAGCATCCGTGTTTTTCCTAGCCATGGAACCAAACTTATCTGAAAGCTCATATTTTATTTGCTCTGGCATAGGCAGGAGGCCCCCTCATGATCAGACTGTATGCAGAAAACAGTTTATTGGATGTTTGCATGCCGAGCAGCTGGTAAATATTTACATGTCAGAGCTCCTCTCTTTGGTGTTGGCTGGTTTAACCTGTTTGCTTTGATTACTGAATGCACTCATGTGTGCAGCCTCACCCAGACTCAAATCAACCGGACTCGGTCAAGGTGAGGCTGCTCACAAACACATCAAACACACACAATAAGCTCCGTAGTGAGCCTCAAACAAGATTTGTTTGAGTTTGTTTTCTATGTCATCGGTTGTATTTTGACTACATACTTATGCAAAAACACACACCCCCTGAGCATTTTGCAGCCCAGCAGCTGCCTGTGAACTAATGAGACAACATGGCAGTGTCAGTCCAAGGAGAATGAATAAAGTTGAGCCAGTGGATATTAAGGATAGTGTGCAGAGATGGCTAGTTAACTGAGCAGCATAAAGTGCAATAGTGTGTTTTGAAAGATGCATTGGTGGCAAACCGGTTAGCTGGGTGGAAAAAGGATGTGAGTGTACCTTTGAGACAAATACACTGCTCCAAAAAATAAAGGGAACACTTAAACAACACAATGTAACTCCAAGTCAATCACACTTCTGTGAAATCAAACTGTCCACTTAGGAAGCAACACTGATTGACAATAAATTTCACATGCTGTTGCGCAAATGGAATAGACAACAGCTGGAAATTATAGGCAATTAGCAAGACACCCCCAATAAAGGAGTGGTTCTGCAGGTGGTGACCACAGACCACTTCTCAGTTCCTATGCTTTCTGGCTGATGTTTTGGTCACTTTTGAATGCTGGCGGTGCTTTCACTCTAGTGGTAGCATGAGACGGAGTCTACAACCCACACAAGTGGCTCAGGTAGTGCAGCTCATCCAGGATGGCACATCAATGCGAGCTGTGGCAAGAAGGTTTGCTGTGTCTGTCAGCGTAGTGTCCAGAGCATGGAGGCGTTACCAGGAGACAGGCCAGTACATCAGGAGACATGGAGGAGGCCGTAGGAGGGCAACAACCCAGCAGCAGGACCGCTACCTCCGCCTTTGTGCAAGGAGGAGCACTGCCAGAGCCCTGCAAAATGACCTCCAGCAGGCCACAAATGTGCATGTGTCTGCTCAAACGGTCAGAAACAGACTCCATGAGGGTGGTATGAGGGCCCGACGTCCACAGGTGGGGGTTGTGCTTACAGCCCAACACCGTGCAGGACGTTTGGCATTTGCCAGAGAACACCAAGATTGGCAAATTCACCACTGGCGCCCTGTGCTCTTCACAGATGAAAGCAGGTTCACACTGAGCACATGTGACAGACGTGACAGAATCTGGAGACGCCGTGGCGAACGTTCTGCTGCCTGCAACATCCTCCAGCATGACCGGTTTGGCGGTGGGTCAGTCATGGTGTGGGGTGGCATTTCTTTGGGGGGCCGCACAGCCCTCCATGTGCTGGCCAGAGGTAGCCTGACTGCCATTAGGTACCGAGATGAGATCCTCAGACCCCTTGTGAGACCATATGCTGGTGCGGTTGGCCCTGGGTTCCTCCTAATGCAAGACAATGCTAGACCTCATGTGGCTGGAGTGTGTCAGCAGTTCCTGCAAGAGGAAGGCATTGATGCTATGGACTGGCCCGCCCGTTCCCCAGACCTGAATCCAATTGAGCACATCTGGGACATCATGTCTCGCTCCATCCACCAACGCCACGTTGCACCACAGACTCTCCAGGAGTTGGCGGATGCTTTAGTCCAGGTCTGGGAGGAGATCCCTCAGGAGACCATCCGCCACCTCATCAGGAGTATGCCCAGGCGTTGTAGGGAGGTCATACAGGCACACGGAGGCCACACACACTACTGAGCCTAATTTTTAAGGACATTACATCAAAGTTGGATCAGCCTGTAGTGTGGTTTTCCACTTTAATTTTGAGTGTGACTCCAAATCCAGATCTCCATGGGTTGATAAATTTGATTTCCATTGATCATTTTTGTGTGATTTTGTTGTCAGCACATTCAACTATGTAAAGAAAAATGTTTTTAATAAGATTATTTCATTCATTCAGATCTAGGATGTTATTTTAGTGTTCCCTTTATTTTTGAGCAGTTTATCTACAACAATGCAATGGATGTAGCTAATATTTTGGGGTTTTCAACTTCATATGCTTTCAGACCAATTAGCGTACCTATACAGTAGTTGGTTAAACCCATATAATTAAATGTTAATGTAGTGATATGCTATTTTGTCCTTAACATGAATACATTCACAAATACGCTTATGATGCTCGTACAAAGTTTAACGTGAGTGTAGCAATGTCCGTTACTACACGCCACCTAGGTGGCTGCCACACACCACCTAGGTGACTTTTCTTGGGCTCCTCCAAAGAAAGTATGCAGGGTGGTGATGTTTAAGCTGGTTTATTGTAAAGTTTGTAGAGGATGATACATGGCCTGGTACTCCATGTTGCCATCTAGGAGAACTCCCTGAGTGTGTGTGGAGATGGCTGGTTTAACCGGTGCACACTGATTACTCAATGTGCAACAGGTGTGCAGCCTCATCCAGCCCCAGTAGCGATGGGGCTACACAGTTTGTTTGCTTGTTTCCCAGCCTACATTATGCTCATTATGATACTTGGAGAGCTATTTGATTATGGTTTAGTGTCTTGTAAGTGTTAAGCCTGATTGTTCAGTGTTGTTAAACTGTTGGTTATTATTTGAGTGTTTTGGGAAATTGATCACGGAAACCAGTATTGACATTGTAAGTCTATGTCTCACAGTTTTGCTGACCAATAAAGAGACTCGGCACGTACCATTGCATCTTACTAAACCGATCACAATATAGTACCGGTTAAATTGACTTAACATAGATTGAATATAATACTGATTCAACTGACTTTCCATATGCGTACATTGATGAAAAGTATCGGACTTTTTCCAGACCTACAAAAACACTACACGAGTAGTCGATTTTTTTTACTGTGTATTCGCTTACAGTTTTGGGGTATTTCTGGCATCCGTCATACTGATTCGTTAAATCCGGCTAATTTATGGGGTTAATGGGCCGTTAACGAGAGGACGGACTATTCAGATGGTCCACTGTCAGGGTGTTAGTAAGAGAGTGAGTGAATCAATGTGTTGCATGCCCTCTACAATGAAATCTGATTTTAACCCATTTTGAAAAGAATTGTCAATGTATGGGAAACTATCAATCGTGGATGGTGTCGTTTTCTCGGATGGATAAGATAGTTAAAAAAAATAATACCCGCTCAAGTAAAGTATATGTGGGAAACAGTGCATTTGCTTAGTGGCTGGCATGAGCCACTTACTAAAGTGGAACATCGTAGTAAGCTAGAGTGCTTATATTAAGCTAAATACCAGCCTTAACACAGGAAAATGTACAGTCTTTAAAATGTTTCGTGTTCATTATATTCTATTCTTACGCGTGGCCGTAGGGTCTGAATGAATAAATACAATAAATTAATAAACGCCGCAACGTTTTTGTGTAATTATACATAAGATATTTCAACTATGCTACACATATTTCAGTGTAAATATTTTTTGAATTAAGAAAAATAGGAAAAACAAGAGGAAAGCAATGGGTACAACATTGCACCAAACGTACAATAACTACTTTTCCCATGGTACTTGCCAAACAGGAGACTGGGATAGGACTGGCGTGCTGGAGAAATGAATGAGGTCCTGCTGCCCTCTGGTGGTTACAAAGGAAACATTTAGACATTGAGGTCAAAGCTGTTTATTTTTTTCTCTTGACTTATTAACGTCACCATATTTGCCCCAGCCTTCCTTTCTATCTTTTACAAATATATATTTTTCACATAACTAACTTTTGTTTTTACAGATATGGCAAAACAGCAAGCAATCTTCTGAACACTATTCCTTAGCCCTTAATACAACCTTGTATAACAATATATTTTGAAAAGAGCAGAGATTGAACATATATAAGGTTAAAACCCACCGCATATAAATACACATTCAAGAGTACGGAAGGGAACATGATTGAATGACCAATGGAGTAACTTTCACCTTGCCCAAATAAAAAACAGAAAACTAAAGGTTTCTGCAAACCTGATTTCAGTTTCACTTAAAAGTAAATCCAGGAGTATTTGGAGTTCCTGCTTGTAAACTTTCTCCAATACATTACCCTTAAGGTAACATGTAAACTATGGATAGCACATACATATCCCAAAAAAAACAGAAGCAAGTGATGTTTTAAAACTGAACATGAAGACAAAAAGCAGATAACCCTGAGCACCGACCCACTGGCCTCCTACTTTGATTCATTTTGTATAAATTCCTTAATATTTTCCAATCCAAAAATGCTTTCAGGTCAAAGTGTACAAGCCATCTTTTGGTAAAAAATGTGGATTCTGCCCCAAAAGGACCAAAAATGTATCTTTAGCCATCTCATTTTCAGCCATTAACAATATAAAAAAAGGAGCAAGAACAAGAAGAAAACCTGGTTTCTTTTGGTTCTTTCAAAATGTTAGTTGGATTTTGGTCCTCTTTGGCGGCCTCTGGTCCTCTGCCTCGCTGTTGTCGGACCAGCTTTTCTTCAGAGGGGTCAGCTCCGGAGCGTTCACATCTCCATCCTGGAAGAAAGAAAGACAAAGAACTTTAGAAACAAGACCAAACAGGGAACACCCACAACACATCACATGAGATTTGGACCAATTGCATGAAGAAATGAATAACCTAAAGTAAAAGCTTTGCTTCGACTCCTACATCTACCCAGCTACACAGTAGTAAAACACACTCATTTGAAAAGATTGAACACATTGAGTGATGAACTGAAGGAAAGACATATACCTGAGGTTTTGAGAAGTTTTTGTCCATGCACCACTGGACAAAGTGCTTCCTGGCCGCCCCCAGGCTTTTCTCATCAGTCTTCTTACAGTACACCCGTATCAACTGCTCCGCGAAGCGCTCTGGGAGGAGCTTGGACACCTGTGGACAGGAGCGGGAACAAAGCATCCAATCAGAGGCATGCTGCATGCCTCTGATTGGCTGCTTGGACTAGAAGCAGTCAGGGAGAGACATGTTCAGGTTCAGCAGAGCGTAGGAGTACTGAGACTAGAGCTAGATATATTGATACATATAACACCTTAACATTGATGATATTTACAGTAAATAAGCTTTTCTAATCATAATGACCATGAGATGGAGGCTTCCTGGTTAATTTTATCAGCGACAACCAGATCCTCTTTGCAAACTTTACTGTAATGCTAATCTGAGATGGGGAAGTCAGCATTGAAGATTCATCACATTAACCAACATAAATGAAAAACAAATTCTCTCATACAAATGTTTATACGGCACTAACAATGCTTTAAAAAAATATTGTGTTCAATGGCAAAGTTCTGACCTGGTTCTTGCGGATCTGAATGGCCTTGTAGGGGTCACTCTTGCAGTAAAAACGTACGCTATTGATGGGATTCTTCTCCTTCATGCCATAATCCATGGAAATAACCTAGAAGACACCAGGGGAGACATTTCACCTTTTACTGATACATGCGTGGCACTAGGGAGGGATGACAATAATACATTATACATGCCATCACATGATCAAAGACACCAAAAAAATAAAGGGGTGTTTTCAATTTAATGAAGACATGTATTTGTCACAGTGTGTATGTATAATGAAATGAAGGGTGGAAAGCTATGGTGATTGTGCAAAAAATAAACCTGCTTAATCCAAAACATTATTAATGGATTTCTGTTCTCCTACATCCACACGCTTGGGTCAAATTCCATTTGTCTTAACTACGCCCTACGTAAAAGAAACACTACGAAATGGGACATGGTCTGACATTTTTTTAATACAAAATATAGTTTTTTTTAACATAATTGGCATAATTGCATAATTGGGGACTGCGGGTAGAAGGCTAGGTTACATTTTGACAGAATATCCCAGTAATAAAATATATATGTAAGGGCGCTAGACGTCGCAGAATGCTTCACATCAACGCTTCAGTTGAGGTAATGACAGCCATCATCAGAATGGCTAAATATGGGATGATGAATATGCTGAATATTCCGGTAGCACTTTTAACAGCTGCCGTCAAGTGTGAGGATACGCAAGCCATTAACCCCCCCCCCCCCCGCCATTGGGGTGTTAATAGTTTTAGAAGGGTTTTAATAATGAACGTATGTATTTCAATGTTGGAAACCTAACGAATATTCGAAGCTTGAAATGATCTATTCGGGCCAGCCCTAGTACGTACATACGTACACACACGAAACTGGAGGGTATCGAGACTTTAAGAGACACTGGATGGAGGGACTCACGTGGACAACAAGGTCCTCTGGCCTCAGGATGACGTCATTCAGCTTGCCGTTCTGGGGCGTGGCTCTGGCCACCTCGCCTGCCCACTCCAGACGCATCGCCTTCAGGGAAGACAAGGGAAAGAGTCACGGTTTTGTTTCTCTGTCACTTCTAGCACACACACACAAATACACGCACCTCTGTGACTGTGATGGGTCTTTCATCCTGGGTCTGGCCCACACACTTGTAGAGGCGACGGCAGATTATGTTCTTTAGGATCTCCCCGGCCTTGGCCAGCTCCGGCAAGGATGAGTAGAGGATCATTTCAAAGACGTGGTCTACAGGAGGGCCACAGGCGCACATGTAAACACACACACACACACACACACACACACACACACACACACACACACACACACACACACACACACACACACACACACACACACACACACACACACACACACACACACACACACACACGTCTTTTTTTAGCTGTTGACTATTTAAGTAGGGAGCAGGTAGTGGTGAGACATCTTGCTTAAAGAGCCAGTGAACCCAAAACCGTTTTTGTTTTTGTATTAAGCGTGGTAATATGGTTTATATGATCGCCAACATAGTAATCTATGCCTTTTTATCACTGTATCACTAAAATAAGACCCCGGTTTAGAAAGAAAAGGAGAAAAATCCTATGTCTTTGCCATTCTCCCCACAACACCATGTGAACGTTCCACTCTGCTGCGAACGCCTTTGCCTTTTCCGAGGCACTCAGACGTAACGACCAAGGGGCACCAGCGGCGTATTGAGTGGGGACGTGTGGAGCTCTGTCTGGGCAGCCGTTGACTGCGGCGTCCGAGAGAAAGTTTAGCTTTTCAGACACTTATAGTACAACGCCACGGTGTGTGTGGATGGTAAAGCTCCGTCTGAGCAATGGTTTATTTAATGTCCGCGTCTGAGTGAGGGTTAGGCTTCCCGGACTCATTATAACGCTCATACATCGACGGTACTGAAAAAGTATCACAAAGTTGGCGTGTGTCGTAACCATGGGAATAACACGCCCCCCTCTTTCCTACAACCCTCAACCCAAAACACATTTCTTTAAAATGTGATTGTGTTCGAATTCCAGCTGAAACTGTGGGTTCACTGGCTCTTTAAGGAGGCCTAAAGGTAGGATTACCCTTGGGGTAAGAAAGACAATTAGCACAGTGTGGTCTCAACACTCACCAGTCAGCTTGGTGTATGCCTCCATGTCCTCTATAGCTGTGGACATTGTGAACATTTTCCCCTTTGATCCCTCGAATTGGAGGTGTTTGTCTGCCAATAAAAATGCCTCAGTGATCCTGGTTTGAAAAACAACCAAACTCAGTTCGGAATACAAATAACAGATTAATCATGTCAATACCAGACTAGATGATACTGGCAGTATTATAGTACCTAGCACAGACACAGTACTTACATGGTCTCAACAATGTTGCCTACTTTGTGCTGGTAGGCTCTTCTGTGGAGACAGTTTCTTGTGTGGAACATGTCATATAGATTGCCCACTTCCTGTTGAAGGAATCCCCATAGTTATGTTAAATTAAACAAAGGACCAATTAGAAAGCTGCTTGAAATCGGATTAAAAACAGAAGTCTGAGATCAGCTGACCTTGTCTCTGGTACAGATGTGCTTCTCACCGTCCACCTCACACACCCTGGCAAACTTGAGGAAGCGGTGATAGTCAAAGTTATTCTTGATGCCCAGGTGATGGCAGTCTCTGAGATGAGGAATGGAAAGGATAAATATATCGACATAATACAGGTTTACATGTTCTTGCTTTGTTTCTCCATTGATTGGTTGATTCAGAGAGAAAGATATCCCTGAGAGATGTGGCTGGGTATTCTTTAGACTATTTAGTATGTTTTAGTCACTTAAGGGACTTTTAATTTATTTATTACAAAGGGACTTGGAGTGAATTACGATACCAGTCATTATGGAGCATTAAGGAGTAGGCAGCCAGTGAACCCAAAAACACATTTGTCTTATATGATCGTCAACATAGTATGCCATTTTATCACTGTTACTGAAATAAGTCCCCAATTTATAGAAGAAAAGGGGTAAATCCTATGTTTTTGCCACTCTCCCGAAAACACTACGTGAATGTTCCACTCTGCTGCGAACGCAGGTGGCGTTCTTTTCGTGATGTCAGACTACCTTTTCCTGACGCCACGACCGAGGTAGTCTGACGTCACGACCGAGGGGCACCGGCAGCTCGGTCTGTGTGGACGTGTTGACTGCGGTGTCCGCGAGAAAGTCGGGCTTTTCGGACACTTATTGTATAACTCCACGGTGTGCGTGGATGGTGAAACTCCGTCTGAGCAGCGATGTATTTCATTTCCGCGTCTGAGTGAGGGTTAGGCTTCCCGGTCACCTATAGTATAACGCCACAGTGTGTGGTGCATTTCAAATACAACATCGCTTATTATAATGCTCATAACAGTTACGCAACGACGGTACTAAAAAAGTATCATAAAGTTGGCGTGGGTCGTAACCATGGGGATAACACGCTCCCCTCTTTCCTAAAACTCTCAGCACAAAACACAGTTTTTAAAATCACATAGTGTTCGAATTCCGGGTTCTCTGGCTCTTTAAGGCTGCTTACAAGCACATTGGACATTGGGGATTGAGCCACGTACCACTTAGCCACTACAATATCGTGCCCCCTTTAGACCGTCACTTCTAATCATTCCAGTAATGGCTGCAGTGAAAATCGTACAGTCTACTTTTAAAGAGCCGTGGCATGAACTCCCGAAGTAACGGTTAGCAGAACAGACAAACAAGGTTAGTGACCTGAGTAAGGACAGACCTTGCAAAGTAATCCCATTTGTCCACATCGATGCCATTCCTTTTGTTGGCCACGATCTCGTACAGGAAAGACTTCTCCTCTGGACGGCCTTTGTATGGCCACTGTAGCGACAGCATGAGGAAACGGTCAACAGGCAAATAGAACACAGCAACGCAACATCACACTTCACAGGAAACCCCATTTCAGTGTACGATGGGGTTCAAATGAAAAAGGCCTGCTTTGTGGTGTAGCAAGTCTAATTAGGGGGTTCTGTGACAATGATTAACTTTTCTGTCAATGGTGTGAGGAGGTTTTAGGACAGCCTTGCTTTCCAAAAACAAGGCAGTATCATTGGATGCAGTGTTTTTGTATAAGGTTGCCTGTAAAAGACTCTGGATTTAGACTGACCTCCAAGGCAACCACTGGTCATGACATCATGCTGTTGCCAAAATACAGACAGTTGACACAGTCACCGTCAGTCACAATGGTTACACTTACACGTTTTCATAGAGTAGCATTATTTGTTGATAAAGTAGTATTCTAAAGACAATATACCTTTCGGGTGTTGCTCAGCATTGTTTTTCTTCTTGCGGTGGAGTGGGATTTCTTGAACAACAAAGGATACGTCTATGCAGCCTAGGCAGCATTTTTTATAAATATTTGATTGAGACACGACTAAATGTCTCCCTGCCTCGAATGCTGCCTGAATAGGAAGCCTCTTAGAAATTTGGGACACAGCCCAGGTTTGTGGAGTGTGTGTGGTTGATGGCTGGTTTAAGCAGACTCCTCACCTGGCCCAAGTCAGACTAATATGACTCTGGGGCTGGGTGAGGCTGCACACCTAGAGTGCATTGGGCCATCATGGCACACAGGATAAATCAGTCATCAACTAATTCCTGGCACACACACACTAGATGATTTTCAAAATGTGAGGAGTGTGTAGAAGAAAACTATTTTGCCAACACAGCACACCACACTGATTCCATTCCAGAACAACCCAGTTCCAATTTTCAAAACCGGAAATCTCGCTAATCTCTCGCGATCGAACTCTTGATTTAAGTGTAAACAAACATGGCGGACCATGGTCAGGAGGAACTAGCTTTGATAGCTTTTGCAATAAGCATATTTAATATGTTTAACATTTGCAATTTCGAATTGGTCAGGCACATACCCCACAGCCAATGTACACACCCCTCTGTTGGGAGAGCCAATGTACATACCCCTCCACTAGGAGAGTCAATGGAGTCCTGGGGTCCACCTATCTGCTCCTTGATGAAATTGAGGTCCTCCGGCAGCACCAGCCCGTGGTCCTTCATCACCCGCTTCAGGTCGTTATCATCAACCAGATAGTCAAACATGGCTAGCGATGCAGTCTCGTGCTGCAATCACACACACACACACACACACACACACACACACACACACACACACACACACACACACACACACACACACACACACACACACACACACACACACACACACACACACACACACACACACACACACACACACACACACACACACACACACACAGTTTGATTTGCAACTAGTTCAAATTGGTTTTCAAAACAGCTGATATATAGCTCTTATCTTATGACTGTTAACAGGGCTGCGGTCATGAGCCACATAATGACCTTTTAGCATTGCAATCGCCAACCCTTATCAGCTGAAACATTACTGCCTGCCAAAAGATAATACTTAATGTGGTGTGCTTGTTGGTACAGATAACAATACCGTACTCTTTATTGGTCCCACACTGTGCTCATGTACTCTTTAAATTACTCCGACACAACCTCACCCATTACCATTTTACGGCAACATGACGTAACCTCTCGTCAGTTGAGCAGGTAGCCAGAGGAAGAGCATATAACCTGAACGCAGATGCACACGGGTACATTGGAGATCGTACAATTTTCATAAACAATCAAGACACATATAGATACGTGATTATAAGTTGTGTTAAATCTGTGTTGGGTGTGCATTATCCATACACACCATACACTTTCCTTAGTGCGCGAGTGAGTGTTGGCTTCACTCATTCCAATAAACAGTAATCCCACTGATTCTTTCTCCTTTGTTAAAGTGAGTCAGAGCACTTAAGTTTAGTTTTGCTTTCATATTCTTTGGCGACTTTTCTTAAAGGCAAACAATGCATTTCCGTCAGCTCAACAAAATAACAATAACTAGCATAAAACGCATCACATATATCTTATATATTCTATAATCAGCACACAATGATTATCATAAACGTCAAATTAATATAGGGAACAAACAACCCATGTCAGCAAAAGCGTCATGTTGTATATTTAATTATAGTCAGAAGTTGAAAAACATCTGATGAAAATCAAACATGTTTTCAAAGTCATTCTTAGAACTGCAATGGTATTATGAAGTACTCATATATATACTTGGTATCAGCAAGTATCCAAATGTAAGTGCTTGTACTTGGTTTGAAAAAAAGTGTTTTCGGTGGATCCCAACTTGTTGTCCAACTCATGTTCACCGTATGTCAGCGTAAGCCTATTGTAATCATAGCATTTGAAAAAAAAAAAATAACTGGCTTGCAACCTAAGAACGGAGGACATGAACATGTAAATATAGAACAGGCTCTATTTAGAGCATGTTAAATTAATTGTGGCCAAGACATTTGGTGGAGTTCAGATTACGACCAGGCAGTGGGATAAATATAGAAACTATTCTAGTCTGGTCAACTCAAGTACAGTTCCACACTTTCAATAAGTTGCCTTAATAGAGAACAATGTATAGAGCATAGGTCACTAACAGGAGGATGGAGGACCGCGGTCCAGGTCCAGACCCAGAAGCTGTCCCATACGAACCCGGACCTACAGCCAAAACAGAAGGTTATGATTTAAAACCTGACTGGACGCTTCTATTTTAACCGGTGCAGCTTCTGTAGTCTTTACGGTAGTGCTTTAGCGGATGAGGAAACACAGACCAATTGCATGCGAGTTCAGCTATCCCATGTGATACTACTCTGTGCATTCCAGGCGGTAAACATTGCGACTCTGAAGACAGATGAGAGTTAGAGGCAAGTTACACATGAAAAGACGGCAGAAAAAGATAGATAGCTACACAGGTAGAGAAAACAAAGGAAGAGATACTGACGAGCAACGAGAGAAAGATAAGGAACAAATGGCGCTCTCCAAAAAAAGAAAAGTGGACAGTGAAAATAGAGCATTTAATCCGGACTGGACAGACTCATTTCTGTTCATATTTCCCACTGGGAGCACTAAACCAGTGTGTCTCATATGTTCAGAAACCATGGCACTTATTAAAAGTGCCAATGTGAAACGCCATTATGAGACAAAACAAAGGTTTAGAACAAACATACCCACTCAAATCTGAAGTGAGATCAAAGAAAATAAGTAATCTCAGAGCCCAATATGACCAGTCCATGAGTGGAGTTGCTTGGACTTTGGGTCAACACAAAAAGTAATTTACTGATGGAGGGGTTGTCAAAGAATGCATGAGTGCAGTAGCTGAAACACTACTTGAGGGAAAACAAAAACAAGAGCTTTGTGATAAAATAAAGCAAATACCCATGTCTGTATCATCTGCCAGAAAGAAAAGTGAAATGTTAACTCAGGATGAGCTAACCCAGCTAGATGAAGTCATGCATAAGGCACCATGTGTAGGCTTAGCTGTGGATGAGTCCACTGACATATGTGACAATGCTCAGCTGTTAGTTTATGTCAGGTTTTTCAACATAGACCAGAAAGAGTTCTGTGAAGACCTGTTGAGTGTCACTCCCCTTCAGACCAGTACAAGAGGAGAAGACATCTACCTTGACATTAAGGAGATGTTAACAAAGAGAGGAATAAAGCCAAAACAAGTGGTTTCAATAACCACAGATGGAGCCCCTGCTATGATAGGGAGAGAGAAAGGAGCTGTGGCAAAACTGAAAGACGACAATCCTGAGCTCATAGCTTAACATTGCATCATTCATCAATCTGGACTCTGTGCCTCCCTGTCAGATGAGCATGCTGAGGTGATGAATGCAATGATGAAAATGATAAATTTTCTCAGGGCATCCTCTTCCTACCAGCATTGCATGCTTAGAGAATTCCTCAGAGAAGTTGATGCCAATGTTGATGATCTTTTGCTGCACAACAATGTGAGATGGCTCAGTAAAGGCAGGGTGTTGGAGCGCTTTTGGTCCATCAGGAGGGAAGTAGCAGCTTTCTTGGCAGAGCTTAGAAGTCAGAAGACAACAGATTTTCTCTCTTTTTAGAAAATAAGAAACAGATGGATAATGTGGCCTTTTTGGTTGATATCACTTCACATCTGAATGAACTGAATTTGAGGCTTCAGGGCAAGGACAATTCAATTTGTGAACTGATGACAGCTGTCTGCTCCTTTCAGAGGAAACTTGAGGTGTTCAAGGAAGATCTGCAGGGAGACTGTGCACACTTCCCATCAGTGCAGGAACAGGTTCAAGGACAGAGAGATGTGTCTTCTTTTGTTGACTTTATTGATAAGCTGATCGTAAACTTCAGCAACCGTTTTGACAGCAGCTCACCATGTTCATTCAGAACCCATTTCTCATCTCAGATGTCAGGGGGTTCTCAAAGGAAGTCACAGCACTTTAAATGGGTAAATGCTGGGCCTCTCCAGTTGCAATTGGTTGATCTCCAGGCAGATGTGGCCCTGAAAGAGCAGTTTGTAAGAACTGACCCTTCCACTTTCCGGCTCCAAATGGTCTCTGAGACAGCTTTCCCAGGTCTGAGGAAAGTAGCCCTGTACATCTTGACCATGTTTGGCAGCACATACTGTACAACTGCGAGGCAGCTTTCTCCACAATGAACATCATCAAAACTAAATATCGTTCCAGGCTCACCAATCAGCACCTCCACATGTGTATGAGAATGGCCCTGACCCCATTCAAGCCCAGATTTAAAATCCTGGCAAGACAAGCTAGATCTCAATTCTCTCACTGAGAAAAAAAGTGGGTAAGTGGAATATACAGTATCTCACAAAAGTGAGTACACCCCTCACATTTTTGTAAATATTTGAGTATATCATTTCATGTGACAACACTGAAGAAATTACACTTTGCTACAATGTAAAGTAGTGAGTGTACAGATTGTATAACAGTGTAAATTTGCTGTCCCCTCAAAATAACTCAACACACAGCCATTAATGTCTAAACCGCTGGCAACAAAAGTGAGTACACCCCTAAGTGAAAAAGTCCAAATTGGGCCCAAAGTGTCAATATTTTGTGTGGCCACCATAATTTTCCAGCACTGCCTTAACCCTCTTAGGCATGGAGTTCACCAGAGCTTCACAGGTTGCCACTGGAGTCCTCTTCCACTCCTCCATGACGACATCACGGAGCTGGTGGATGTTAGAGACCTTGCACTTCTCCACCTTCCGTTTGAGGATGCCCCACAGATGCTCAATAGGGTTTAGGTCTGGAGACATGCATGGCCAGTCCATCACCTTTACCCTCAGCTTCTTTAGCAAGGCAGTTGTCGTCTTGGAGGTGTGTTTGGGATCGTTATCATGTTGGAATACTGCCCTACGGACAAGTCTCCGAAGGGAGGGGATCATGCTCTGCTTCAGTATGTCACAGTACATGTTGGCATTCATGGTTCCCTCAATGAACTGTAGCTCCCCAGTGCCTGCAGCACTCATGCAGCCCCAGACCATGACACTCCCACCACCATGCTTGACTGTAGGAAAGACACACTTGTCTTTGTACTCCCCACCTGGTTGCCGCCACACGCTTGACACCATCTGAACCAAATAAGTTTATCTTGGTCTCATCAGACCACAGGACATGGTTCCAGTAATCCATGTCCTTAGTCTGCTTGTATTCAGCAAACTGTTTGCGGGCTTTCTTGTGCATCATCTTTAGAAGAGGCTTCTTTCTGGGACGACAGCTATGCAGACCAATTTGATGCAGTGTGCGGCGTATGGTCTGAGCACTGACAGGCTGACCCCCCACCCCTTCAATTTCTGCAGCAATACTGGCAGCACTCATACGTCTATTTCCCAAAGACAACCTCTGGATTTGACGCTGAGCACGTGCACTCCAATTTAACACACCTGCTCCCCATTCACACCTGAGACCTTGTAACACTAACGAGTCACATGACACCAGGGAGGGAAAATGGCTAATTGAGCCCAATTTGGACATTTTCACTTAGGGGTGTACTCGCTTTTGTTGCCAGCGGTTTAGACATTAATGGCTGTGTTGAGTTATTTTGAGGGGACAGCAAATTTACACTGTTATACAAGCTGTACACTCACTACTTTACATTGTAGCAAAGTGTCATTTCTTCAGTGTTGTCACATGAAAAGATATACTCAAATATTTACAAACATGTGAGGGGTGTACTCACTTTTGTGAGATACTGTAAGAGGGGAAGAAAGTGATACAACTGTTCAATTGTTAAGATGTGTTGAGATTTATTATCTGTATAATTGGTTGAGACTGTTAAGTCAAGATGTGAAACAGAAAAGGGAAATTTAAGCTTTTGCTTCCTTTATTAAAATTGTCTGAAGTTAAGCACTTTATTTGAACATGCACAATTTTCACGTGTTATTACGTGTCACGTGTCCATTTTATTTTATATCTGCAGTCATACATATACTGTATGTTCAGTTCTATGTTACGTGACAATAAATTTTGTCAAAAGGTTTTTGAATCATACTGAATTCATTTGATTTGACAGTCAGGTATTGATTACATGCAGATGTTGATACAACTACTAAGCTACTTAAATATATATCACACTAAATAGTTAGACATGATCTTCTGGACCTTTGCTTCAAGAATTGTTCTCTAACTGGACCTCTTTAAATTCGAGTTGAATATCCCTGGTAGAGGCTGCATTCAGCAATTTGGAGATAGAGCAAGTCCTTTCACTTTAATCAGTCAAGAGTGTTATGCATATAAACAACACCTTTAGGAAGGTTAAAGGTGTGTACATATTTAAGAACTACAATTTGAGTATAATCTGTGGCATAGTCAGCCATCAGCTATAAGTGACAAATGCTGTGTGAGAATATCTGTTTTGAGTTGACTGCGTCTGCCTTTGTATGAGCCCTTTTACATTTTAGGCAATTCCAGACTCTTCCCTGATTGGTTTGGGGAACTGTGACTGTCGATCACATTCGCAAACATTTAGTTACCATCTCAATGGCAGAGAAACGTAGGGAAGGAGCACCTTACAACACCTTTCAATTATCATATTTCAAGCATAAACATTTTCTTTTCTAAATTGAGATTACTTAATTTTTTTTGCTTTCTGAAAGCTTCAGGTTTTTTGGGTGGAATCCTGAGGCTGTAGATAGAAAAGAGTAGTTTAGGAATGTTAGGCCAGATGTGTTTTAGTATGTTGCCAGATAAGGGTCTGTGAAAAAAAGCGAGGGAAATAAACAAACTGCAACGCCTGACCTTCAAACAGGGGTTTGGGTTGTGGGGAAAGCAGTGGGAGAATCATTCAGTACCTTCCATTTGAATCCTGGACGTGCTTTAGGAATGAACATCCCATCAAACATATGAGAGAAAGGTCCGTGTCCTAGAGAGGGAGAAATGGGTTTAGAAATATGGAATCATTCATTATTTACCATCCCATCATTGCTCATGGCAAACATAACTGGTTTCATTCTCACACAGAAGCTGGCAGATGGTGGATGTTTTGGGGAAAGGGTTGGGGGCAGTTCTTGTTACTCACCCAAATCATGGCAGAGGCCAGCGATTTGCACACAGAGGATGTCTCTGTCATCGATCTGCAGTTCAGGCTGCCTCTCATTCAGAGATTGCACGAGCCTTCCAGCCAGGTGCCCAACTCTGCAACCAGTCAATATACACCAGTGGTTTAAATAATTACCGTTGCCACAGAGAATCCGCTTAGAGACAAACACTAATAAACACAAGTGGTCAGTACAAGATAAACCAGTTAAATCCTGCTATGTAAGCATGCACCATGCATTATTTTTCAAGAAAGCAATGAATTTGCAAGCATGCATTTCCAAAAAAGAATTTGGGCATTTGAAACCTAATATGTAGAGTTTTAAATTGTAAACAATATGATTATTTTCCATCCTTATGACCGAGAATCCGACTGTGGGACTTGCGTACGTACAGCTATAATTGCAGTAGAGAACTGCACATATCACGCTAAGATTCAATGGAATTTATTCCACTCTACAACAATGCCATGGTTCAACTGGTTGACATAAAATAAAAGCAGCATATGTGGGAGCACACACACACACACCCAATGGAGTGCTCAAAGCGATTATGAGATGCTCCGGGGAAAACGAAGTAGGCCCCTCCGAGCTGCTTGAGGTTCCGCAGTCTTTGGAACTGAGGTGTGTCTATGATTTTGACCAGAAGAGGGTGGATTTCAATGTGTCCATGGATGGGGTCATTAAACACCTGAAAGAGAAGAGATAAAAAAATATTACTCCAAGCAACAGATTCAGCCGATTAACCTATGGATACGGGGATTATGTCCTTTGGCTCAAAACGAGTTTGGAGTTTCAGCAAACCTTAAGCGAAACACAATTTTAGCTTAACAACCATCTACTGAGTTTTATCTCTGAAGCCTTCTGTGGCAAAATTGAATTACCTTGTTGGGCTCTGTTGCGATCTGCCAGAGCTTCTTAATACTGTGCAGAATTTGTAGACGGACACCTAGAGGGCTGGAGAAATGAATGAATAAGTGTAAGAAAAGTGCATGAGGAGAGAAATTGAGTAGCACATTTCATTCGGCAGTTACCATATATATTATTCAGCGACATATGTCCACGCCAGACTTACCTAATATTCATATTCTGCAAGAATTCTTCAGTGAGATATCGCAGCCCAACACCAGTAATTCCATGTTCTTAAAAAAAAAGAAGATATAAATATATGGATATATATTAAATGGCCGCAGTGTAAATGCTAGGTTGTGTTTAGCATTAGTGGTTACTGAAGCTAGCGTCAACGCTAAAATGGGACACAATGTATACAAATAATTTGAGGTTTGGACGGCTGTTCAACAGATGATCTGTTAACAGCCTAAAGTGGCTAAACACAAAACATGATTTACCTCTAAAAGTGTCCGTCCATTCTTGGAGCCCCTGCCTTTGAAGGTACTGACATATATCCTCAACACTCCATCGCATTGAGTCCGAGTACTGCGGGCGGACTGCATCTTCTATTGGGCGCATCGGACTGTCCATGTTGATCAGAACAGTCGGCAGGTTTCTGAAAGAGTAACGTTACTCAAATAGTATCTGTTCGGCATTGATAGACTGCATGTGAAAATGCCGGCTCCTGCTTCGCTCTGATTAGCTGTCTGGCCAATGAGCGGGACAACGTGCGCTGGGGGGAAACGTGACGTAATTGCTGCGTTCAGCAGTGTCTGCAAAAATCAGGTGCTTGAGATCTATCGTTGTTTTTTTCACCGTCTATGCGGTAAACCCTACATTTCACAAATCAGATGTAAGATTAATATCTAAAGTCTGACAAATCAGATTTAAGATTAATATCTAAAGTCTGATGGCAGACGATCTCAAACCGGGGTGAACGGTGATTTTCACTTTGTTTTGATTCATATTTGTTTGGACCAATCATGTTGCTGGAGGCGGAGATCTCTACGCGCTTATTTTTGCGGAAACAAACTCGGCCAGCAGTATGGACAACGTCATGAGGTCTAGGAAAGATGTGAAGGAGAATTCATAAGGATTTAGCACCGCGGTTGTCTTTCTAAGAGAATCTAGGCCACGTCATTATGCGACGGTGGTTGTAAAAGACGCGAGGCTGCCACGACATGCCAAGACAAGCGCAGTGCTAAAGTAATCCGACTGCACTTACTCTCATTATGCGACGGCGAATGTTATGGACGTGGTGAAACTACAACGTTCCGGAGATGGACTACAAAAAGCGCATCTTAGATTTCGAATCTAACATGGGCCCTCTAATTGATGTCTCCTCCAGAAAACACTCTTGAAAAAATTCCATGTTTGTGGTCCCCCCCCAAGTTGTAATGAGATCTGCGCCCTTGTATGGTAATATTGAACGTAAACGTACGAAGGCGTTGAAGAAGAACGGCCACACAGTGGCGATGTTGTTCTTTTGTTGCGTAACTAGATCAGCTGTTTTCTTTAATGAATAATAAAGCTGCTCACGTGAACCGATATGAACTAGTTACTGACTAAGTATATATATATATGTACTTTTAATATGAACTTAAATAGAGAATACAACACAATTTATTAATATATATTTGGTTAACAATATTAAACCTGTAATGATGACGTTATCAACCTGAAGCATGTTAAGTATTTATCCATGATACTTAGATTATCATACAACAGAAGAAATGCATCTTGAACTCTGGCTTCCAACACAAAACTACTTTGTGGAATGAGCCATAATCATCACACATTCGCCCTCCTCATTTTTGTTGAAGAAAGTGAATGGGAGGAATACCTCACAGTTAAATACAAGAGAACAGCACAGCGTTCAAATCCCTCTGAGTGGGTGGCAGAGACTGTTTGAGTATGTTTTAGTCCATACCAAAATTCCAACTATCTAAACAAAACCTCTTCATGAGCCTTGATGAGTAAAGTGCATACCATAAGAACAGAGTTTGGAGTCAACAATACAGACAAAGTCAAAAAGGGTTTGAAGTTTGATGTTGAAGTAACATTCAATCACACACACACACACACACACACACACACACACACACACACACACACACACACACACACACACACACACACACGCACACATGCACGCAAGGACGCACATACACACACACCCACCCATCCACACACACAGAGTTTTGTTTTGTTTGGGAAGAAGCAGGATGCTGTAGATTATCAAATGAATCATAAACACCATTGCTGTGTCTCTATGTCCATGTTTTACAGGACCACATTTTTGGGGGTTTCTATGAAGAAAATAGTAAAGGTGATTATTAAAAAGGATTGTGTCTACAAATGTGAATAATTTGGTCAATTATCATACTTACCATAATGGCTTTAATGCCTTTGTCATTTGGTTTTCTTTCTGATTAAATATTTGAGTAAAAAGTTGTAAGATCTACACTAACTCTGATATTTTCTTTATTTAGCTTACGTAATACACACAGCTTTTAAAATAACATCACACTCAGACCCTGTTTCTAACACAAGCTTTGAAATCCTAATATGACCAACATAAAATAACATGAAATGGATTCAGTTTCACACAGTTCCTTTATTTTACTGTAATAATTGTGTTTATTACAATTTTTTTTATAAAATACAAAATCAAGATGCTAAATAACACCAGGAGGACAAGATTATTTAAACAAACTCTCGCTTTTCCACAGCACCAATAATGGCAACCTAGTGAAAGAAAATGTGATCCATCTGCATTCAACACAGTGTTTGGTGCAAATTAGCAACTATGTACAATACCATACAATACAAAGATTCTCAAAGATATATCTTACAAAATTACAGTTGAACTTTATTTATCCTCGCAATAGACATTGTGAATCAGTATCATATTATTTTTGGTACCCACACTCAGTTCCAAGTATCTGTGTTGTTTATATCCCTTTGTACTCTCATTTTGATCGGCCAATATATGATCACAAAAATGATCATACATTCAGAACAGTTGACTTGACAAGAAGTCAAGGTTGAAGTCTCTTTCAATAGATTCAATAATTTAATTTATTGAATTGTTTATGGTTTTACTGTTATAATAACAATAAATATATTAATTAGCATAGTAGTACAAATTGTTGAGTCTTTGGACAAAATTTCACCTTCACTCAACAACTAATCCTGAATAGTTGTGTATTTATTATAGGTGGCCTTTGGCCCACGTGTTTCGCATTACTGCATCATTCTCAGTTTTGGGAGTGGACATATTTCTCAGATATTTCTGTCATCTTCCAAACTCGCCCATCAACACTGGAGCCATATCCATGGACATCAAGTCGCGGTGAGTAACATATCACAGTGTCGTAATGCGACCACCACAGCCACCTCAGACAGCTTGGGTTCCCAGTACACCGCCTGATATAGTTATATATATATATATATATATATATATATATATATATATATAGTTAGATATATAGCGTTACCATAGCATCTCTCTCCTGCCTTCTTCCTCGTCGGCCTGCTCCGGACACCCGGCCGCCACCACCGCCGCCACCAATGCGCCCGTCTCGGCCCTCGGCTCTCCCAGGTCCTCCTCAGAGCTGCAGCCACTCTGCCGCATTCCCCCGGAGAAGATCCTGCGATGTGATTGGACACTGAGGTCCAGCAGGTCGAAGGAATCGGAGGAGAAGAGGCTGTCCTCGCTCACAGCGCTGGAGGGTCTGCTGAGGGAGCCCCGGCCGCCCCCGGCGTCCCCCGCCTCCCGCAGCAGTCGCTGGAGGACCTCCGGGAACACGGACGGGCTGGCGCAGGTCGACCGCGGGTCGTCGGGTAGGTCCAGACTGCGGGAGAACTTGCCGTTGCGCTTCAGAATACCTCCCCTTCTGCGGACGGCCTCGGTGCGCACGGCGGGGCCGTCGTCCGCACCGGTGCGCCGGATGCCGCACGGGTGTGCCGGGTCGCGGGAGAACATATCCCCGGGGAAACAGGCCACGCCTCCTCCGACACCCGCATCCATGCCGCCGCACCGTCTCTCTGGGGACAAGACGCAGCCACACTCCCTGGTGCACAGGTTCTTGAGGATCCCTTTCTTTGGCATTTCGAACGAGGGTTGTCTGAATGTAGCGGGAGGGGGGGGGGCGGTGGACAGGGCTTCAGTGTTCACGCCGGCCAGCCCTGTGTTCACCTGGCCGCAGGCCTGTTGGCCGGCGTTACTGCCAGGCCGGGACGCTGGCCGAGCGTTGGAAGGCAGGAGAAAGGCAGAGTCAAAGCTCCTCTGGGGCTTGAGAATGCCCTTGGGCTTCCTTCGCTCCACGGCGGAAGAGGACGTGACGGCGGCGGGCGCCGCGCCGGCGGGAACGCACGCAGCTCCGGGCGGCGTCTGGGGAATGGCGTTCTCCTTGCGCGACTTCCTGAGGCTCGACGCCGCCCAGCGCATCCTCCCCGCGGAACCGCCCCACTCGCCCTTCAGGGGGAAGCTGAAGGAGAAGGGGTGTGGAGAGGGTTGGGACGGGTGGGAGGAGGAGGAGGAGGAGGAGGAGGAGGAGCCAGACAGCGGACGTGCGGGATCGACGGACATGGCGTTGGAGGCGGTGACCCGATTCTGCCAGTCTATGTAGCGGGCCAGCAGTGGCGAGGGGCAGTCTTGGTGCGGGGATGAGGGGCAGTCACACACGCTCTTGTCATAACCCCAGTTCACCCACCAGTGGTTGGCCACATCCTCCACCGTGGCCCTCTCGTCCACACGGATGGCCAGCAGCCAGTCTATGAGGGCACAGGCATCTGTCGAGGACAGAGGAAGGAGGTCCAACACGCTCTTAAATGCTATCCCAAAGCAGTGGATCTAAGAATAATACATTTGTCCATTTTTCAAGCACCCAAGCCACAGGGAACTTGGGGTGTCTAGTTATTAACATAAAGATGACTTACATAAACGTACATATACTTAATGTAAGGGGGGTCTGGGGGCAGGTACCTGAGGGCGGGTTGGGTTTGTGGTAGCGTCCTGCAGTGATCTGCTCCGTGAGAGTTGCATGACTTGCCGCATCAAATGGCATGCTGCCATACACCAGGGCATATAATAAAACACCCAGCGCCCAGCAGTCTACCTAACAGATACAAATACAAGCACGCATGCAGGCAGGCAGGCAGGCAGGCACGCACGCACACACACACACAGAATTAATGGTTTACATGTCACTTATTTGAGGTCACAGTTTTATCTTTGGACGTGCTTATTTCCTAAGAGCTTCTTGTTCTGGATTTTTTTTGTTGGTGGATATTGTGTCATGACTCAATAATGAGTGAAGGGAATGCATTGACTAACCTCAGGACCCAGGTAGGGCATTCCTTTAACTATCTCTGGTGATGCATACAGTGGACTCCCACAAAACGTCAGCAGATGACTATTCTTCTGGTAATGGTTGGAAAGGCCAAAATCTGCCAGCTGGAGGAATAAAAAAAAAATCATAGCTGTTACGCGCTCTGATTACAATTATGATCATGTAATTATACAATATTTATCAGCTGTACCCTGAGCAAGACTGTGAGTACCAGTGGTGCCAGAACACTCAACAAACCACTGCACACGTACAATGATTCACTAGTCACTTTGGATTCTGATAATAATATTCCAGAAATAAACCAGATGCCAGATTCCATTTCAGTGAGTCTGTACAGAAAAATTCTGATACACTCAATGATGAAGAGCAACTACTTAGTAATAGAACCTGAAATAGATGTGTTAGGCGAAGGGGGGGGGGGGGGGGGGGGGGGGGGGGGGGGGGGGGGCTACAAACACTTGAGACTGTGTAGGCTGCAGTCAGGCTGAGGCCCCTCCTTATCTGAAGTGATTATTTGCGCGCACGCTACCATGCTATCAGCTCTTTGAGTTGACAACGTGAGAGGGGTGGCAGCTGTGAGTTTGCCATGGAAGACAGGCATGGTGGCCGACGGGGCTGCATATAAAACACATCTCTAGTTGAAAGAATGAATGCAAGTAAACACTGAGGACGAGGTGTGTGTGCGTGTGTGTGTGTGTGTGTGTGTGTGTGAGAGTGTGTGTCTGCGTGCATGTGTGTTTATTATGTGGGTGCTTGTGTGTCTTTCAGTATAAATACAGCCCTAGCAGCAGCTCTAGTCGTTGCGCCAGAGCTAAGCATACAAGAGGCTGCTGCCTCTTCCACCACTTTAGGGGAGCCATTATTTAATCAGGGATGTCACACACACAAACACACACACATTGTTAAAACAAATTCTCCTAATCATACGTCTTGGATACACGTGTTTGGAAATGACATGGAACATTTTAAAAGCGCACTGTTTACCATCTACTGTCTCCAATAACACCCGACACAGAACCATGCGCTCACATGCACTTACATGCACATTGTACTGGACTTGGAGCAACAAGTCACATGAAAATGTCAGGAATGTTTTTATTTTTATTTTCAATGGAATATCCTTTAAACATCTAATACCTGTCTCAGGTTCCTGCGATGGTGTACTGGTTAGATGACCTAACGAGCCTTCATGCTTAAGTCAAATCCTTTATTTAGATCAGACATAAAAATTCTCTTGTTGCTGACTCCAAGGCAAGGTAAATACATAACCTCTATCTAATGTATGAAATTGTTACTTTCTGATATATGTTTTACAACAACATGTTCCTGGGAGTATTGGTGAGTCAAGTTGAAGGAGTGAATGAGGAATTGCAGAGTGTTATACACACAATGGTGTTTGTTTTTTTAATGCCGGACAGACAAGGTATCTTATATTAACACTCTCTGACTGGAACACTTGCCCATGGATTCCATGCATTCCGTGTATAAGGCTGTGGATGCCCAAATAAGGAAACAAAGAACCCTTCTATTCTGTTATAGTTCCTGGCACTATGTTTTAATTCTGGTTGCAGGCACATGCCTTTGCAGCAAATAAAGCTATTGTGGGTAGGAACGGTTCCAGCATATGTTCTGAATGTGAAAATAGTTTTTTTATTTCCGAGTTGGAAAGAACACAGGCATCATTAAGCGCTTCGGCCCAAAAAGGCTGGATGATAGGAAACATTAAAACACCTTAGATTCAAATCAGTTTATCATGACTACTTTTAGTCAGATGTTAGCTAGATCAAAGAGGGCTGAACCACAGCAGTAACTCACTTTGTATTGTTTTTCTCATGCCAAACTGTCACATTCTGTAACTTTCTATACTTTTGTAATAAATCTTCCATAAGTAGATAATATGGGATGAGATTTTTTTCTCTAAGTGGAGGAAGAAAAGTATTAAATTAAAAAGAAAATGTGCACATGAAAGAAGAGCCGATAATATACATGATGTTGCTGACAGTACCTTAACATTGAGATCTTGATCTAAAAGGATGTTTTCCAGCTTCAGGTCCCGATGGACAACCCCATTCTGAAAGAGATCAGAGTAGCAAGAAGAAACCAGTGTTAGAACACTGGTTTCTCTCAGCTCTCAACAATCAAACACACCACACCCTAATTATCCATAGGAACATCTCTCAATGCCTTGTGTTTTACAGAGGGTTTTGGATTGTCAATAATCTCTTCATAATACAATACAATGCAATTACCATTCCCTTGCTAGAGTCCAGAGAGAGTGAGAGAGACAGACAGACAGACAGACAGACAGACAGACAGACAGACAGACAGAGAGAGAGAGAGAGAGAGAGAGAGAGAGCCAGATCTCTAGTGTTGTGTTTGAGTTTGAGATCTTTGTTTGAGTTAACTCATCTGACATGTTATTTGAGACTTAGAAGACATTAAGTAATTAACTTCTAAGAACAGTACACACAAAGAAAAAGAGAGAGATAGAGAGAGAGAAAGACAGAGTGAGAGCTGGAGAAAGAGCTGGAGAGAGAGAGAGAGACAGACAGAGAGAGAGAGAGAGAGAGAGAGCTGGAGAGACAGAGAAAAGAGAGAGAGAGAGTCCTGGGAGGAGAGGATGGAGTGTGTAACAGGGGGGGGGGGGGTGAGATGGAGAGCCAGGTTTACACTATCCTCTCTTGTTTCATACATTTAGTGACACTGAGTACGTAGTAAATTTGAAGAATGGGAGAAATAACAACATCTAAGGGCTTTTGTGACCACCCGGGAATGAATGTAATTTAATGTTAGGGTATTGCCAGATCCTTATACAGTCATTACCTTATGCACTAGAATGATTCTTCCTTCCTTTACCAATTATACTCTCTTAAGAATACTCTTGTGGAGGAAATTACCTTTGACCTTAGAGATTGTTTTTATATATGTATTCAAATCTGTGTGGGAGCATGTGTGTGACAGGAAGGCATTTACACAAAACATCTGTGTAAACAGAACCAAAGTGTTCTTATGATTCTTTATAGTTATAGCTTAATTTTACATTGACAAAACATAGCTGTACACATTGTACTTTTAAATACTGTTCCCCATTTCTCCAGGGCACCTTCACCTCAGAAAGCATGATGAATAATTCAGACAAGTTTGAATATTCACAGCTGTGTGTCGCAGGGGGGCAAAAAATAGCCTTCTATGCTCCTGAGAGTGGTGCAGCAGAAAGCAGCAATGCTGTCAAAATGCTGCTGCTATGTGGACACAACACAGGCATACATGAACAGTAATTGTTATCGTCTTGTTTCAGCTGTTGTGTTTTGCCTTAACGCATACAGTACTTGAATCACTGTATTGTCTTTGAGCATCAATACAATTTCTGGTAAATGCTCTTTGTTGTTGTTCTAGAGAGATCGCTGTTTTCCTTGTATTCAAAATCCATTCAAATGCAGTTCTCTCTGCTTTGCCATATCACATTTGGAATGAGACGACTTTAACTTGTTGTTTGCAATGTGTGTCAATGTTAGACTGGATCCATTTAGGAAAACGGAAAAAAGGAAAGTCTTTATTCTTATTAGCCCTCAAGTATGCAACGCTCCACTTGCTGCAGAGCGTTGAACTCTGTGGCATGCAAATATAATAATGTACGCACTAGCAGCTCATTATGAATAGATTTGTGTAAAACTAGCTTGAACCTATAGACCTTGTATGTAAAGCCTTGCTATGTGAGGGAATGCAACTTGTGTTTAATCTAGAGTATGTGTGTGCGCGCATATGGATGTGGATGTGTTTGTGTGTGTGTGCAAGTGTGGATGTATTTATGTGTGTGTGTGTGTGTGTGTTTGTGTGTGTTTGTGTGTGTTTGTGTGCAAACACTTGGATGTGTTTGTGTGTGTATGCACATGTGTATGTGTTTGTGTGCTTGTGTGTGTGTGTGTGTGTGTCTACAGACCTTGTGGCAGTAGTGGACTGCAGAGGTGATTTGCCTGAAGATGTCTCTGGCTTGTGCTTCCGACAGTCTACTGTGCTCATGGACATAGTCGTACAGCTCCCCTCTGCTAGCGTACTCCATCACAATCACAATCTTATCTCGACTCTCAAACACTACGGGTGGGAAAAAGAACACACAATTATGGCACAAGGAAACCAAGAACGCCTTGCGTACGGCTTTAGTCAAGAGTATCAACCACTTCCTGTTTACTTCTCGAAGGTGCTCATGCACACACTGCATTCTCCTTGAAGCTCAAAATGCACAGTGAAGTTGACTGAACACTGAAAACCGACTGTCAGATGTTCCTCTTTTATTTTAGCCAACCATGGATAATCCAAGACGGAATCAAACCAGCATGTTTTGTCCGGTTTGAAGGTGTGATTTGCCACATTATTTGTTGGAAATTGTGTTACAGGCCAATAAGTGTGTGTGTGTGTGTGTGTGTGTGTGTGTGTGTGTGTGTGTGTGTGTGTGTGTGTGTGTGTGTGTGAGTGTAATCATCACATGTGATCTCACCTTCAAAAAAGCGTATGATGTTGGGATGACGAAGTGAAGCGGTGATCTCTATCTCCCGCTGGATGTGAACTCTGTCCAGGTCTTCAGTGATTTGCTCTTTACGAATAGACTTGATCGCCACCTGTGGAACGCAGCTGTTCTTATTATTTAATCTAAACATCATAGCAGGCTACAGCTTTTTGATATTGTAGAAGCAAACGAGTTTTCGGATTAGTGAGGGTCACGTAAGTCCAAGACAAAGTGTAAAATAGACTATAACTGGGTTATGATTGTGAATACACATTTTGACAAACTCTGTTTGCTTGGCAATTTTCGCTGACACATCACTGGCAATCCTTGTCTCCATCACAATATTCCACAATGGCATACACAGTATAACAGCAGCAACCACATAGGCTATACTGTACATATGGGACATCACCAATCAACACGCAAACATCACACACACACACACACATATGTCTACCCTCGCACACGCAATCCCACACAGCAGGCCGGAGTATTAGAAGTGATTATGTAGGTTTCAGGGGTTGGCGAGGAGGGTGCCATGCATCTTGTGATCTGAACTCCACTCTTGACAGCTGTTCTGTTCACACTCTACTTTCATAACCTCCCACACCATCCCCCCGATTTAAGCCCCTACTCACAGAACATAATACGCCCGTATAAGCCCCCCAAAATACTTTAAGATGCAGTAACTCCTCATCCCAACATCACCATTTATGGATAAGGGGGATCAGCTCGGGAATTAGATGGACGATGAATGATCGGGGTGTACTGCTTAGTCAAATGTATTCCCAAACGGGGATGAGGTGAGGGTAGAAGAGAATGGGAGAGCTACAATGATGGTGGTCGCAATATGCATGCACAATTGCAGGTCTTTATGCCATTAGACGTTACTAGAGCTCCAGTCTGCTCTGCAATGGTACAATGCTGTCTAGTTCAAGTTCAAGCTCAAGTTCAAGTAGTTTATTGTAAGATGCACAGAACAACACAGATTCAGTTACTGGCAACTACCTATTTAGGGCATAATATAAAGCTAGACTGGATTAGAATATAGACTGGTGCGTTCACCTGATCGTTAAGACTTAATATCAGTAGTGGTGGTGGTGGTGTTGGTGAGGATTCAAGTGATCAGCATACTTCATACAGTTTGCCGACAAGTCTTTGGAGAAAACGCGAACCTCTTTTGCAACAGTTGTTGGAGATTTTGGAACTTGCCAAAATCTTTCACAAATGACGGCAATGTGAACACTGTGTGATTAGTCAGAAAAGAAAAGCGGGCAGGATTTAAGCTGAACTGATTTCCCCCTCTCTACGTAGACCCCACTGGTCTTAACCAATGTTAAGTGACCATACCAAAACCGCATGTGAGTTTATAACAAGTTTGACTGCAATATTTTGAAGTATGCTGCCCGCTTCAGACTGAGTGTCTAAACAGAAGACAGAAGAAGAAGAGACAGAAGAGGACGGGAATCAGAAGGGACCTCACGATAAGAAATTATCATGAGCTAACGATATTTGAGTGCAGATACGATATGCAGTGCGATTCTGTAAATATTGATTCTTTAAATATTGCGATATGATATTCCGATCTTTTTGTGCGGTTCTATATTTGTGTTCGGGTTCTACAGGTCTGCCATCATTTTTGTTTATGAGTGTGGCCGAACAGAACATAGTTGATGCAAATGTACTTCTGGCGAACATACTGTCACCCTCTGTAGGAGGGTGACGTTTGTGGCTTTTTGTTCATTGTTGATGTTATCTTTTTTTGTGCTTTGGCAGACCAAAAGGAGAACCATGATGGAAGCATGGAGTCCAGCAGTCATTCAGGGCCCCATTGTGTCTCCCAGGGCCACTCGGTCGGCTCACACATTCTCCTGCTGCCGGAAAGAATTTGTAGCCATTGGAGACTTGTTTCACACGCTCTTTAAACCACACTAGTTATGTAACACGCATGCTGCACATATATGCACGCACGCACACACACACACACACACACACACACACACACACACACACACACACACACACACACACACACACACACACTCAAAGAAGTGAGAGGAAGAGAGAGGATAGGAAGTGAGAATAATGAATGAGAGTGCGGATATTCAGGGCTGTGAAGATTAAATATCGTAGCTTTCATTATATTTTTCAATTTGTGTCCTGATAATAGATGTGTTCAATAGATTTAAATGTGTGTGTCCTGATAATAGATGTGTTCAATAGATTTAAATGTGTGTGTCCTGATAATAGATGTGTTCAATAGATTTCAATTTATGTGTCCAGATAATAGATATGTTCAATAGATTTAAATGTGTGTGTCCTGATAATAGATGTGTTCAATAGATTTCAATTTATGTGTCCAGATAATAGATATGTTCAATATATTTAAATGTGTGTGTCCTGATAATAGATGTGTTCAATAGATTTCAATTTATGTGTCCAGATAATAGATGTGTTCAATAGATTTAAATGTGTGTGTCCTGATAATAGATGTGTTCAATAGATTTAAATGTGTGTGTCCTGATAATAGATGTGTTCAATAGATTTCAATTTATGTGTCCAGATAATAGATATGTTCAATAGATTTAAATGTGTGTGTCCTGATATTAGATGTGTTCAATAGATTCAAATATGAGATGGGGGATATTTCTGATAGGACATGTGGGGTAGGAGGTGTTTGTGCCCATCATCTCACCCTTGCACATTACAGATACAGTACAGTATGTGTTTGTGTGTGTCTCCATACAGATGCATGTGTGTGTGAGACTGTGTATCACTGAATTATCCTTTCCAGTGTTACGTTTACACAGTCACCGTTTCATTGCTTGGCTCAACAATGAACAGTATGTGCGTCAGATGAGTGCTGATGTAGAGTCAACACAATTAACATTCTGTGTGATCCTCTCAGACTGAAGTAGCCATGCATTTCTATGGTGACTCTTTGCAAAGCCACGTGTACTTCCCACTGGAGAAACATGTGACTTTAATTTTACAGCAGTCTCGGAAAGACAGTGTCTCAACACAAATAATATTTTTGTTAGCTCTGTTAAATGTTACTCTGAGTGTATATGCCTGTAAAACTGTGAGTGTGTGTGTGTGTGTGTGTGTGTGTATGTTTGTGTGTGTGTGTGTGCATTGTGGATTGAAAGGCCAACCTCTTGATCACATCCTGTCCCGTTATAACCACAGATGACAATCATGCACGCATGCACACACGTATACACACACACACACACACACACACACACACACACACACACACACACACACACACACACACACACACACACACACACACACACACACACACACACACACACACACACACACATCCCAAAAGTGTGACCATTTAATCAGTGGTTAGCAACTAGAATACAGACAGACAAACTCCCACTAGACTGTTGGTCTGGGAATAGAAAACAGTAAATTAAGAAACAAATAAAGACCTGGAAATGTCTGCTAAAGTAAACTAGTAATTATTCTCTAACAGTCCTTCAACCTTTTCTCCTCTTCTCCAGACCACTCTGGATAAGTCCATGGGCATCAATTATGTTTTATCTTTGTCTCCATAGCTCTCTTTATCTCTCTCACTCACTCAACACTATCTCACTGCTTCTATACCCCCCCCCCCCCCCACACACACACACACACACACCCCCCACCACCACTTCTGCTCTGTCTCAGACAAGAGACCCGTGGTCCTGTTTCCAAAAATAACGTCAGTTTTGTTTCAAAGAATTCGTGGTATGCAATGAGGAATTCACCTTCCACCCTCACCCACCACCACCCTCTCTAAATCACCTCACAATATTGTTTCTATTAAAGCTCCACCTATTCCATGTTTTTACTTGACACCCCCACCTAAGGCTGGGCTATATGGATAAAGATATTATCATGATAATCATGGGGAATTATACGATTATCTATAAATATCCCGATATGCTTATGAATTCAAAATACCATTCTAGTCTAACTAAGGGCCATTCCATCGAGTATATTAATCATCTGAAGGGCATATCTTCATTCAGGCTATACCACTGGGTCTGGCCGTAAGTCGATATCTTCATTTCCATTCACAATTCACAATTCCATTCAAAGAAATTAAAGATAATATTGAATTATTGCCAGACCCTACCCCCACCTCTATGTTGATCTGCCTTTTCTCTGTCTATCCATCTGTCTTCTGAACATCTTGGGCGCCATGCCTGCAGCCTGCGAGGACTCCTGCCCACCATGAGTAGGTAATGCAGAGGACCTGAAAGGGCCATCATGTTTGACTTGGATCCATAGTGTGAGATTAACTTCACCGTTTGGCAATGGGGTAAAGGGGTGGGGTGGGTCAAAGAGTTTTTATGTGCTCTCAAAAGAGAGAAGGATTAAGAGCCAACATGTGTAGACATAAACCTGGGATTAATCAAAATAATCTGGCAACAAATTTAGTTTTTAACATCTTGTTTTACTATCCTAGATGTTCCCCATTTGGATGTTGCCTATGTAGAGTAGTTTTTTGGTGTGTGTGTTGTGTGTGTGTGTGTTTCAGTATGTGTGTGTGTGTGTGTGTGTGTGTGTGTGTGTGTGTGTGTGTGTGTGTGTGTGTGTGTGTGTGTGTGTGTGTGTGTGTGTGTGTGTGTGTGTGTGTGTGTGTGTGTGTGTGTGGACACAAAATGATTGTCTTCGAGGAGCATGTCAGAGATTTGGAGGGGGACCCCCATAGTTCTCTATTGTTGCAGAGTGAGCACATTAAAGGTATCTGTAGCCTTGGCAACACAGGAATCAAGTGCCGCATGCAGTATCAGCCTAATGGCTGACCCACAAAACTGTTTTTAAATATAGGCAACATAACACTGGTCTACGCTTGGACACACACAGAAGTACGCGTGCACGCGCACTCTCTCTCCTTGGGCATCCCTCGTAGCATCGTGAAGGATTATTTTATTAATTTAACCTTAGCATGCATGTTAAAACTAAATGCTGAGAAAGGTGCATGCATTTTGGAATCTGTTCTATCGAAAGCGTCCGTTTCTAAACAACCACCATAGTTTGTGCCGGTCAGTCTATAAAAAACATCAAGTGTTTTCTCACTGTGTTTTGTGTTGTCCTCTCCACCGCCTTCTTCACTTTGCCATAGGTCCCTTTACCTAGAGTCTCCATCAGCTCGAAGCGGTGTTTCAAATTGTGCTTATGCTGATGCTTTTTCACCTCCACCGGGGTTGTTGTTGTTGTTGTTATGGTGGTTGTTGTTGCTGTTGTTGTTGTAGTCATCAGACTCCGCACACCGCTGTTGCTATTGTGACCGAGATGTCCCGGGGAGACATCGCCGGTGCCGGACTCGTTGCAGGTAGACGCAGTTAGCAGGCATTCGACCTCGGACGGGTCACTGGTGTTCATCGTGCCGCTGTTGCTACGAGCTTCCCGTCTGCCCATCTTCTCTGCGCACCTGTCACTTAGAGTGCTTCTCTGAACGGAACCAGAAGCTAATAGCAAAAAAAAAAAAAAAAAAGAGTGACGTTAACAGCTTTGGTGAGATGTTATAATGAATAGACTTGTATCTGCATCTATATGTCGTGGAGACTCAACGCCCCACTGCATTGTCGTGCTCTTCGTCTCCTCTTTAAGAACAGAGCAACGGAACTGCTACACCACATGGGTGATGGGAGCGATGGGCGGAGCTACCTCATACCAATACCAGCTGTCATAGCAACCGGCGGGCTAATTTAGGGAGCTTTTGGTTCTCTGTCAACCAACTGTTGGAGAATGTTGGGAATTCCAGTCAGAGTGAGACAGTATCCTTAAATAATGTTAAATTGATAAATTGGGAAATGATGTGCCACAACAGTTTATCTAATAGACAAGTTCAAGAACATATTATGAAACATAATATTGCTGAAATATTTTTCTACTGACTCATAAATAATGACTTTTCCTTTAAAATGTCTGTCCCTGTAGAACAGATAACAAACAACACATTAAATATAAGTGTTGTTTGCATACCATTGGTATAAATATTCCTTGTGGGGGAAAAAGAAAGGTCAGAGTTCATGAAGAAACAATAGAACAGAATATAATTAATTTTATTGTCATGCACAGAGAACAGTAAAATGGATTGGTAAACCTAACGGAGCATTCCCACATATCAAACAGCTATTAAAAGTCGGAAAAAAAGAAAGTTCAAACTAGAATAGTTAAGGTGCAATATAGAAATATAATATATGGCTGTAACCTTTAAAACATTAGGATATAAAACAATTAAACAATACGATAGTAGCCGAGATATTGTTATAGACTAAAAAAAATTATATAGAACACATTTGTCTAAATAACCAAAACCACTAATTTGGAACATAAACTCATGAAATCCCTCCATAGATAGCCACATACTATGGTAAGAATGGAGGATTGACATGGTGTTGACCTATCGCTCAAGAAGACTGAGGACGTGAAATGGTCCCTGGGAGGGAGGCTGGTCTACAATCAGCATCACTGTCATGCCTGGCTGCTCCTCTATCCACCACACAGGGCTTCCCAGCTCTTGAACTTCTTGGGTGGTTTGGTGGTCATTTTGTGTCTGCCTGCATATATGGGAAATAAACAATGATATATCCTCCTAATTTCCAGTTATAATGAATAATCTGCTTATTTTTGGTCAGTGAGCCAGCCTCGAAATATGTCCATTGTGTTTCTCCAACAGGATGCATAGCCGCCGTTGTTAGACTCACATCACCAAGATGAACTGAGTCACCCATTGTCATTGGCCACACACACATAAGACCGACAGCTCATTGGCTGGGAATCCATAGACCGTCCCCTTTGCAGCATCAGCGGTCTCGTGTACGCTGAACGAGTGTACAGATCGCTATGTTCCAGATGGACAGACCACAGCCGTTCCTTCTCCTTGCACGACACACTGCTTACACACCTTTCTTTGCCTGGGGCCCACCCGCAACCGAAACATGAGAGAATGAAATAATATTTTGAGGTCTAAGTGGATGCAATTCAACTTAGAGTTCCAAACTGTTTGTTCTCTGTTGATCCTCTGGGTTTTTAGTCATGACTTTATGGGTTTATAGTCTTCTATTGTCCATACGATTGAGGACAACCACTCCCCCACATAACTAGTTGGCACCAATGGCTTCACCCAGCCCACCCAGGTAGGGAAGGAGGGGGAGGAGGTCTGGGAGAACTCGGAGATCCTGGATGAGGTAGGGATGGCTGCGTCAATCATCCCCAAACACCTGAGAGATATTTGGACAGATAGACCTGTTAGTATTTTCACCAGACTGATCGATGGTGAATCTCATGGCTTCTGGGACTGGTAACACCAGACCGGTCCAAACAGGGCCCCGGAGCAAGCTTGTTTGAGAATCATATTTCAATCCGTTTTGAGTATCAAAAAAAGATTTTTCTTGACTTTTTCCTTCCTCGAATTATTACTGCCACCTAGTGGCTCCGGGCTGTAAAGGGTTGTGAACGAAGAGTTGACAACACAGGATTTGAATTTGAATTGAGATAATAAGATATAACCAACATAACATTTATTTATTTATTTAAATTTATTTAACATATTCGTAGAACCTGAGAAATGTTTTGGCAGATTCATAGATGTAGATGTATCCTTCTTTACTAAAGATAACACCCACACCCACCCACACCCACACCCACACCCACACCCACACCCACACCCACACCCACACACACACACACACACACACACACACACACACACACACACACACACACACACACACGCAAACACACACCAACACACATTATAGGTTCCAACTCTCTCCATCTTGCGATAAACAGCTACAGACATATCTGACCAACATAATTATATTTTTATTGTAAAAACATTGAATCTTGAAAAAAAGACATTGAATGCAAACATGCAGCATAAGGTGAAAGTCATTCATTATATACACCCATTCCAGTCTCCAAGGCAGAAATTAAGGGTATTTTTTTGTATTTAATTCTCTTGAATTGGATTGTTATCTTGTTGGAAATCTCTGAATCAGCAGTACTACTAGAATATTCATCTAAAATCAAACGTGTGAGGTTATCTTGTTGGTGACATTCCTGCAGTCGTATTGTTATCTGTGACATGGACACAGGCAACAATGTTTAAATAGACCAGCAAAATACATGTTTTGGTCTATTTGATATACATACTTTATAGTACACATCATTTCTCAGAGTTGCAGTTATTTGTCTAATGTCTGATGTAGAGAATTGGAACATTATTTAATACTCACGGAGAAGTATCATTTCAACATGAACGTATTTGAAAGTCACTTCTTCATAACAATAATGTGTTTTGTTCAAATGGCAATTATGTTCATAAACTAAACGTAGCAAACCCACACATACACACAAACACAAACACACGCACGCACACACAAAATAAGCAACATTTGTTTTGGCCAATACAATTTTGAGAATGAAAATGGACAAAATTACATAATAGAAGCCTTCAACAAAGTGTGTTGCCATGTTTTTTTCTCTTCCAAAGGTTTGCAATAAATCATTTATATGTGTATAAACATTCACTGGGAGATCTCTTTTTGTGTGTGGAAATCATTAACTCCACTTTCACTTGCAGGGCTAAGGCACGGACCACTTGATCAAGTGCTGAAGTCCTTAAACATTTCCTCTTTGTCGGTTGTCTGTGTGCCAAACACAATAAATGTCTGATCCTTTTCTCTCTCTCTCTTTTCTTTTCATAGTTTGTGTATTTAAACAACATAGCCTTTTGAAATGCACTCTTTAAAGTGAGAGAGAGAGAGCGATGGGGAGAGGGAGAGAAGGAGAGAGGAAGGGAGAGAGTGAGAGAGGGAAAACGAGAGAGAGAGAGGGAGAGAGAGAGAGAGAGAGAGAGAGAGAGAGAGTGAGAGAGTCAAGGTGAACAGCCAATATGTGACACCCAAAAAAGAGGACACCTTAGCAGGGGACACGTAGAGACAGTACTAAGGGGGTAAATGGTAGTTAAGTAAAAAAGTTAACGATTTGCTTCAGAATGTAGCAGACCCACAAAAAAAAATAAATGTTATTGGGTTGAGATAAGGAGAGATGGACATGCAGAGTTATATGACCAGGGACGGAAAAGTACTGGGGTAATTATTTTGCTACCAGCACTGTTGTCGTGACCCTTTAACTTTCACATTGGATTAAAGCAGTGTCTCTAATGTACTAAAAAATACCCAAGTTACTTGAATTACGTGTGGCTTATATTCTTACTCAATACATTCCAAAGCAAATATTAAACTTTTCACTCCACAATATATACACCTGAATGTACTGTGTATATTATTGTATTATTTTACCTTATTTTTGATACCTTTTATCAGTATACAGTATTTATATATTAATATCAAGTATACAGTATTTATATATGCATATCAAGTAAACAATATGTAAATATTCGTATCAAGGCTTTGATTCCTTGAGTGTAACGTTTAACAGAGCTTACTTTTACTTTTTTATCAAAATACCTGAAGGTTTTCATACAAGAGATAATCCTTTGTGCAACATTTGATAGTTAAGTATATATGTAGGCTTACATTTAAAGTTATATAGACCTAACATATTGCATTTTTCATGTAACTGACATCAAGGATATAAATGTATGATGGGATGCGTGTAAGGAGGTTTCCCAGACTGAACAAACTCAGCCAAACGGTTGAATATTGCCCCTTGTTGGTCAGGAAACATGGAGATGAGTTTGAGGGGCTGACTTTCATAATCTTATTTGCCCTTAAATCTTAAACTTTGCTCTTAAACTCTACATCCATTTTCCATTTTTATTTAATCAGCTTAGATTTATGTACAGCACACAGTAAAAAAGTACAAAAATAAATGAAACATTAACAAAACATTATCCAAGATATATGAAGAACAGACCATCAAGATTATTTTAATTTTTAACTTTTTTTAATGAGATTTCTCCTAATCATCCTGTCATGCAATATTAATAGTGTTTGTTCAAAGTCATTCATAAAACTGGATAATTCCAAACTCAAGAAGAAAAGTTGACTTTGCATGCTTACCATACTAACTAATTGTTTGAATTGTAAACGATTTTAATGTCACTAACAACTATTGCGTTGGTATGCCGGACTAACGTGCATATGCTGATATGTCCTACATTTTCCATTTATTAAAGTCTCTTCTGGATTGATGATTTCTGATTTAAAAGCGACTGGCACAAACAAGTTAAAATGTAAGGCCGGGACATGCCTGTGGTAATCTATTTCTGATATTACATTTTGTAACAGACATGTGACAGCAGTTTTTCATTTATATACAATCATACAATTGATGTATCAGACCAAAAGGTACTAGTAATTTTTTTTAAAGGAAGCATTTAGCATTGATATAGTCCAATATGGATTAAACGAGGGAAAACATTATTGTGCTGACGTTTGAATGAGGTGGGATTGGCCGGGTGGTGCCAACCCAACCTCAATCCCTGTTTCAAAGTTTTGCAACCCGATCAAGTGCTTGGACATTTTTGGTTTAAACAAACGGTGAAAGTGTATGTTTGACTTGTTTGTGACTTTCAACGTTGCCAAATAGTCATGTTTCTTTCTTTGTTCTTTTATTTGGGAAAGAAAAAGACAGTAGCGGCATTCCATAGAAATATTGCCCTTTTAGCTGATGACGTCAAAAGTGAAGCGTCGTAAAGATAACCGTTTATGAGTTTTTTAGGGGAAACATGGGTCGTGTCACTATAGGTCACACACTCACGACTCGGCGTTGTCTCTTTTTTTTTTAACCAATCATGCTGGGGTTGGGCTACGACTGTGTGTTTAAGCGCTCTTCAAGATAGCGTATCAGTGCTGTTTTTTGTTTTCTCAAGTTAATCATCACTGGACGTGGAGTGCAAAGCTGCACTTAAAAATCCCGCCAGCTTTGGGAATTAAAGAAGTGGTGACAGAGGTGGGGTGACCTTTTTTTTTTTTTATTATAAGTAGACCTAGAAGGAAAGTCCACATCCACATTCCAAAACGCACAGCTGCACAACGGGCAATACAGAAAATCTTCATTTATTTGTTTATTTTGTGCTAAAGACGACATTGAAATTGAATAGATTCTGAAAGAAAAAAAAAAACACCGCCGACAAGTTGATCTGTAAAAAAAAAAAGAAAAAAGAAAAAAAAACATGCAAGTGGGAATCCCCTCGCCTGGGGAGTTTTGTGTTCAGCGGAAAGTTCTGGCCGAGTCGGCCCTAGATGAGTTGGCGCGCCGAAGGACGCACTCCACCAAGCCGCCCCTGGCCGAGCGGGTCAAGGACTCTCTGAGGTAAGTCGTGGACAATAATCCATGTGATAAGGGGCTCTACAAATAAAATAGATTTGACTGACTGACAAGAAAGTGGACAATCTGCAAACTGATAAAAAAAACATTGTGTGAATGTGAATGTACTTTTAATCACTAAACCTTGTTTTAATTGCCTCCTGATCTGTGTCTTCCTCCTCCTCTTCCTCCTCCTCTTCTACCTCTGGGAGCCAGGTGTTCAGTGCCCAGGCTGAAAAGGGCGGTGTTGAAATGGGTGCCAGTGCTCTCCTGGCTGCCTCAGTACTCCATCAAGGAGAACGCAGTGGGTGACGTAGTCTCCGGCCTGAGTGTGGGCATCATGCATCTACCACAAGGTGTGTGTGTGTGTGTGTGTGTGTGTGTGTGTGTGTGCGGTGAAAATATGAACAAGCAAATGAATATGACATGAAACCACACTTAAAAACCGTTGTTCATGTATATCAGATTGTTGTATTCATTGAACACCCGACATGATTTGTTTAAAACAGATGTACCACTTTGATAGCATGTACAGTATGTGTGTGTGCGCACCTGCGTTTCTGCACACATGTGGGTATGTGTGTGTGTGTGTGTGGAGTGTGTGTTTTGTGAATGCTTTGTGCACATCTTAACGTAAGATGTTAACCTGTGTACTCACAGAGCACACTGAGAAACAATGACAGACACACTTTGTCATTTTGTTTTGTATTTCATTTAACAACAGATGGAGATTTAAGGATAATGCTCATCTCAAAGTTGTATCTATTCATGACTTAGCCTACTTGCCATCAAGTTCACATTAACACATGATGTGCATGTTTGCATGTGCATGTGTGTGCATTTGCATGTGTGTGTGTGTGCGTCCATGTGCATGTGTGCATGTGCGTGTGTGCATGTGTGTGCATGTGTTCAGTACTTAATTGCAGATTTTATGCCCACATCAGGTATGGCCTATGCCCTTCTGGCCTCCTTGACTCCAGTGTTTGGTCTGTACACCTCCCTCTATCCTGTGTTGATCTACTTCATCTTTGGAACCTCCAGACACATATCCATCGGTAAGACACCCAGCGGAGAGAGAATTGGGGAGACCATTCTAGATTCAGACTTTAGATCACGATGGTGCCGTAGAAGGCCGTGTCAGTACAGCACAAACTTTGTTATTTTCATATAATACATTTCCCTTTATTCTTTTGAACGTTTTATTTTATGTTTCATGATTGACATTATTGTTCTCATAATAATAATATGAAATACAATTATTAACGTTTTAACAACAAAGTAATTTTGAGATTTGACAGGAGCCATGAATCAAATTCCTGTGTAAAATCATGGTTAACCGAGAAAGCTGACGCTGATTCAGATTCTCTCATTCACATGTGTGTGTGTGTGTTCGTGTATGTGTGTGTGTGTGTGTGTGTGTGTGTGTCCATGTATACGTCTGTGGTGGTGCACGTATATATATATGCTTGCATGTGCGTGTCTAGGTACATTTGCGGTGATCAGCATCATGGTTGGCAGCGTGACAGAGAAGTTCGGCCCAGACAGTCTCTTTGAGGTGGTGAACGGGACCAACGGCACTGCTGAGGTGGACATTGAGGCGCGCGACGCCTACAGAGTCCAGATAGCATGCGCCGTGACCGCTGTGGTGGGAGTCCTACAGGTGCCTACACCTCAGGTTTTTTCATGTGCGCGTACATCTCTTTCATCGCTATCCAAGCTGTTAAAGCTAGGGTAGGCAATTTATTTTTGAAGCCTTTTTTGTCCTAATTGTTGTTATTTTCCAGACAGCAATCAATCAATAAAATGCTCTGACAAACAAAGTAAAAAAAATCCGGTATCTCTGGCTTTCGCAGGCCTGTAATAAGGCTGTCCAATCATTTATTTCGGCCCGAATGAAATTATTGGATAGCCTAGCTAGCTGTTTACCTACCTACCAGCTTACCTGCGGGCACCCTGCCAGAGCACTCTGCCCGAGATAGTCATGTGTTTTGGGGGAGTAGCTTTGGAAGTAGGCCAGAAGAGATGGGGAGGATCTTTTCTGTTGGATACTTTCAAAATCGAACTTACGCTGGATGGTTACTCCAAATTGACTACCCTAGCATTAAACTAAATCTCTCTATTCTAAATACATTGAATTCTGAATACTCTATCTATCCCACAAGGGCCACTTTAGCGCAGGCAGTTTTGCAAATGGAAAGAAAGGAAGACTAAGATAATATTGTAGATATTGTAAATATCCCAATATATATTTTATCAATAATACACATTTAAGACAATAAAAGCATAAAGTTAACATGATAGGCCAGGCAAGGCCTACATCATAATGTGCACAGTGTGTTCAGACAAAAGGGCAAGTACATTTTCAATCAATTTGCTGTATAAGTAAATACAACTATACATAATATGTATTGTCATTGTGACTGGGAGTCCATGCAACGTGTCTTGTGTCTTTCGCCAGATCCTGTTTGGTTTAGTGAGGTTTGGATTTGTAGTCACCTATCTGTCTGAGCCTCTGGTGCGTGGCTACACAACTGCAGTGGCCCTCCAGGTTCTGCTGTCACAGCTGAAATACGTCATAGGAGTCAATACGACACGCTACACTGGACCTCTCTCACAGGTTTACGTGAGTGTGTTTCATATCATACATTATTCCTACACACATTTCTAACTGCCTGGTCTTATATATTGCACATTAGAGAAAAATGTAACTTTTAAATGTAAATTTGAAATGTAAAGGCGCAAAAAACAAAGTAATACAAAACCAACATGCCTGTATGTATTAACACACAGGTTGGTATGGAATATGAATACAATTATTTGAGTACATTTCATCCTGCTGTATTCTTTGTGCTCCATCATTCATTATTTTCCTTGTTATCCCTCATAGACATTAATTGACCTCTGCTCGTTGCTACCGAAGACAAACTTTGCAACGCTGGTGATTAGTATTGTGGCACTTTTTGTCCTCATTCTGGTGAAGGAACTGAATGCCTGCTACAGGAAAAAGCTACCTATGTCCATTCCCATAGAACTGATAGTTGTACGTTTTTTTTTTCTTCATTCCATCTTGTGCATTTGCTAACATATGTATAACCACCAGGGGACGCCACAAGTCCACCGTTTTAACTTAAATTACATTGGAACTGTATTGAGCTAATGACATCATAAGATAATGTTTTGGATTTTGATGCTTGCATTCCTAAAAAACATTTTCATTTTATCAAAAATATACAATGTATGTATATGACATGATATATTTTTTATGGTATTTTTTTCACAGCTTATAGTAGCAACAATCGTCTCATATTTTGCTCAAATCAGAATTCGATATGAAGTGGATGTGGTTGGAGTAATACCCAGTGGGTAAGTAGACCTACAGTGTTTATGTTCTATATTAGTAAATGTGTTAGATAGAGTCCAGTCAGGGACAAACTGTAAAGCTAAGAGTTATGACAACACACAACAGAAATATACAGAATTGAAAAGTTCGATTTTCAAAGCAAAAACATATAAGAATGAAAGTGAAATGATTTGTTTGTGACATAGGGGAAGAAAGAGAGAAAGAAAGATGGACGTCTTTTTTTTTTACAAAGAAAGAAAATAAAATACTCCCATCACACATACGTATTACTATTAACTAAGGTCAATGTGTATTGATGGCATATCTATTATTTCAATGCAATGAAAGAGCAAATAAATAAAATAACCCATTTTGTTTATTTTGTTTGCAGGGCAGGGCCTCAAAACAAAACATTTCTAAAGGCCTATTCATAAACACAGGGTAAAATAAAGTATCACTGTAAATGGTATGTGGGTAAATGTGAACAACAGCCCTAATTTGAAAGCCCTGCCAGCCCTACTGTGCTCAGTGCTCAGGGAGTTGACTCACTGGCACATAACTTTACCACTTTACCATTTAACACTTCTTATCAAGCCAAAGTCAGTTTAATCCCTGGGAAAAAAATCCCTTTAGGCATTCATAACTTTCAAATAATTCGGTACAAAAGCATGCCGCCTGCAGTGAGACATCTATCACGTGTCCATGCTAACAAATTCCTCTTGTCTCTCCAATGCAACGACCCCCCCCCCCCCCCCCCCCCCACAGGCTGAAGGCTCCTCGAGTCCCAGACGGGAACCTATTTATGAAGGTGTTCGGCGATGCATTTGCTATCGTGATCGTATCTTATGCCATTAGCATTTCCATCAGCAAGACTATGGCCCTTAAGCATGGCTACACAGTGGATAGCAATCAGGTATGGCTGGGTCAGACGTAACTTAACTCACACTATTACTGACGTATGCATACTGATGTAGAGACACATTGTATGAGGCTCTGTGTATTTCAGTGTTCTACGGTGTGTTCTGTTAAAGAAACGACACAACAACAAACTGACACATGTGTACCCTACCCCTCCAGTTCAAGATGAAACTCAGAGTCATTTTTGGAATTCTCTACTCTGGGCTCCGTCACGCTCAGCTGTCACTGTAACCTTGGCAACCAAAGTGTGTTTACTTTTTACCTCCGGACAATCAGAGTAGACTAGAGGAGACTAGAGATGGATTCCTTTTTAGCGTTGTCTGTGTGTCTCTTCTCTATCGCTCTCTCTCTCTCTCTCTCTCTCTCTCTCTCTCTCTCTCTCTCTCTCTCTCTCTCTCTCTCTCTCTATCGCTCTCTCTCTCTCTATCGCTCTCTCTCTCTCTCTCTCTCTCTATCACTCTCTCTCTCTCTCTCTATCGCTCTCTCTCTCTCTGTGTCATGATCACATTCAGGCCAAGTAATCTTCTTCTTCCACATGCCTCCATGTGTTAATTCTCCAGGCTAGTACTGGCCTAATATTAGACCCCAATGTTAGACACTCTTACGTGTGTCAAAAGCTTTTTTAGCTTTTGTGTCAAAAGCCCTAGTTTTTCCTCTATTGCTTTTGTCTTGTCTGTGTACAGCTAGAGAACCCTGTCTTTACGGAGCTTTATATGAGCTTTATCACATAAACACACACGCGCAGTCTACGGCACGTGACCGAGATGGTCGTGATCTGAAGCTTTGGCAGAACCGAGCTGAACTAAATGTTTAATGCCCTACAATCTTTGTTCCAACATGTCTACATTAAACATGGCTGCGTCTGCAGTGAGGGGTTCAGGGAGGAGATGTTGCAGGCCTGTGAGGTTTTAATTAAATAGATAATACATTTTAATAGCCATGGATTATGTGGTCTGTCATTTACACCCAAGTTTTCTTTGAAACTGTATCAGGAAACTTGCACCATTTATATTTTCTCTTTTTATTGTATTACTTATCTATTATTTAAGCATTAAGCCATGAGAGGCCATGGTTTACAGTGATTTTAGAAATAGCGAAGAGGTGTTGTTAGTTCACAAAGCGAGCACAAATAAACATGAAACAGTGGCTTTCAATGCAACAAGCAGAAGCCATTATTGAACACCAGCATAAATGAGCTTGTTATTGAAAAATTGTCTCAGTTACAAACAGCCCTTTTTTTGTAACTTGTTAAATATGAAACGTGGGTAATGTAGTTCTGTGGTGTTTCTACAGGAGCTGGTAGCCTTGGGTCTGTCCAACGTGCTCGGGGCTTTCTTCCAGTGTTACGTTGTGACAGCTTCTCTGTCACGTAGCCTCGTCCAGGAGAGCGCAGGAGGCAAGACCCAAGTAATACAGAGACACACACATACACACTCACACACACACACACATGCAAGTGCACACACACACACACACACACACACACACACACACACACACACACATACATATACATATACACACACACATATGGGTACATCTCACAAATTATCATCATGTCTCCAGTATGGAGTCTCTTTTGACCTGTGACCTGAGAATCACTTAGCTAAATGGTATGAATAATTACATGAATCATCATTCTAATAATTGTATGTTTGCTCAGGTTGCAGGAGTCGTATCTTCCATCATTGTGCTGATCACCATTCTGAAAATTGGCTCTCTGTTTGCAGAGCTCCCCAAGGTAACTTCCTTAACCCCACTTCTGAGGCAGAGTCTACACAGTGGAGGGATCCCTTCTTCTGAGGATCCCACTTCTGTGGATGACCTCTGCCTCTCTTGCATCTCCATTACGACTCTTTTGGCACAATACATAATGTGTAATGATTGGATCTGTGTGTGTGTGTGTGTGTGTGTGTGTGTGTGTGTGTGTGTGTGTGCTTTGCCACGCAGGCAATCTTAGCCACCATAGTGTTTGTGAATTTGAAAGGAATGTTTAAGCAGTTCCACGATATACCTGTGCTCTGGAAGAGCAACAAGATGGATCTGGTATGGCTTCATAAAGTGTCATCCAGTCCCCTCGACAGTTGATCCAACATTGCTTTCCTGATCCCTGTGCCCAATCCTCCTCTTTACATTTTTACATGCACATTTAATTTATCAACATACATGTATTTTGCACATATGCACATTTTCCATATTTGTATTGCCTTATCATACTTTTGTGTTCTATATATTTTTTGAGCTGAGTAATTGAAACAGAAGCAATCCCCTACCCACCCCCACCCCCATGATGTATTCTGATTCTGAGACCCCCCCCCCCACCCCCAGATGATCTGGTTGGTCACTTGGGTGGCCACCATCCTGCTCAACCTGGACATTGGTCTGGCCGTGTCCGTGGTCTTCTCCATGCTCACGGTTATCTTCAGGATCCAGCTGTGAGTGCACACACCTTCCCAAGGTCCTCAATAATGTATAGCACGGAAGCTCTGTTAAAGGCGCTAGTTGCACGTCACCCTGTTACATCTCTTTGAAAACCTGTCTCTCTTAGACCCCGCTACTCCATCTTGGGTCACGTGCCAGGCACGGAGCTGTATGTGGACATGGACGCTTATGAGGAGGTAAGGAGTCCGTTCATCTCATGTGAATGGTGCATCCCATACTACAGCCCAACGTTTTGTAAAGAAATGCAAAATCATAGAATTCTGTGAATAGTTCTAAGTGGTTCCACGAAATCGAGTGATCTGTGAGTAGAAGTGAGAAGATCAACGCTGAAACTATATTTTGAGTCCCTGATCACCGCTTGGCTGCTGTTGTGTCCGTGTAGGCCAAACAGATTCCAGGAATTACAATATTCCGTTCTTCTGCTACAATCTGCTACACCAATGCGGAGATGTATTTGGAGGCGCTGCAAAAAAAGGTGTGTGTGTGAGTAAGCTGATGTAGGTATTTGTGTTTATGGAACGTGTAACTTATGAGTGTGTTTGTGTGTGTGTGTGCGCATATCTAATGACAAGGTAAAAAATCATATTCATATACTGCTGTCTCCTTAATTGCTTTCACTTGCTGTTTAATGTTCTTACTGCATCCTGTGGGGTTGCAGAGTGGGATTAACATCATGAAGCTGCTGACGGAGAAAAAAAGGCTAGAAAACAAACTGAAACGTCAACAGGAGAAGGAGAAAAGGAAAGCTAAAAAGGCGGCAAAGAAACAGCAGGTACAACCCTGCATGCAACACACGTCCGTTGATACCTGAAAATGAAAGTAAATGCATTCGCCATGACAGTATTAGACATGAATTCATGATTGCGGTCCCTCTGTACCTCTCTCCAACCTAAAACCAGGTAGACCTAAACAGTAATATGCCTGAACACAACTCTTCAGAGAAGAAAAAAGACCAAAAGGTACTTATCAGCCCAATGGGCGAGGGCCCAACCCACGGCTCACCAATGAATGGCCATGTAGACGGACAGGTGAACTCTGCCTACCAGAAGGACCCAGAGGTTTCAGACATGTATCCCGTGGATGATGACGACAGCTCCAAGGAGGACGTGGATGTGAAGAGTGAGACACGGCATCACATGCACAGCATTATCTTGGACCTCTCCACAACCAGCTTTGTGGACACAGTCACAGCCAAGACACTAAACAATGTATGACATTTTTTATTTTAGGTTTTCTATTTGTATGCTGTATCCACACACACATGACTTGTTCTTTCTCAACATGTAGAACATAAGAGCTTGTATCCCTGCAACATTTTAGTTCTGCTATTGAATGCTACGTACATTCATACTAACCTAGAGAACTGCTTTAGAGATATAGATTTGATATAAAAAGATTGATACTTCCACTTAGCATAAGAGGGTGCTTTAGGAGACCTCAACTCAAATACAAGTCTTTATGGGCCACTTTGGCCTTGACATGGCTTTTACTTTGGTAAGAAACATTTGGTGAGAAAAGTCTTGGAATTTAAGAAGAGATTGTATTGAATTGAATTGTTAAATGAGCTACTGTCACATGTGTACATACACCCAGTGCATACACATCTTGTATGTTGGTGATAAAGGTACAAGAAGGAAGATAACATACTCACATGGTCACATATCTTCATCATTTATGTGCAGATATTCAACGACTTTGGAGAGATAGATGTGAGTGTCTATCTGGCCGGCTGTCAAGGTGAGTTCACACCAGACACAACACAAGATCATCTTTGTTCTTTGTACACACACACACACACACACACACACACACACACACACACACACACACACACACACACACACACACACACACACACACACACACACACACACACACACACACACACACACACACACACACTAAGGCTCAAGCAATACATGAGGGTCAAATCCTGACCTTGTATAGCAAAACCCAAACATGGGTTACCCACACATTTCCATATAATCAAAGCACTACCACAGCAGTCCACCTTCCCTTCTTTAATGGGTCTTTCTCCTGGTTGTGTGTGTGTGTGTGTGTGTTGTGTGTGGTCCCTGTTTGATTACGCCACACTAGTTTGCATTGTGCAGCAACTGAAGAGAGCAGGCATCTTCAGCGAGTCCATCCTATTAAACAACCTGTTTGTCACCATTCACGACGCAGTCCTTCACACTCTGGAGACCAAGGCGCTAAAGGACTGCGGCCAGGTGGGACCTCTTACTGAAAATGTCCTAAAGTGTGTTTCGTATTCATTCATAAAAGCAAAAACAAATATGTGCATTTCCCTGAGTTTATTTCTATCTATGTGTTTATTAGGACATCTTCTGCATCACCAAGATGTGACCAACAGAGGTCAGACATGTCCCGCCGGACTCTCCCTGTCCCCCTCTGCCTCAGATCCACTGGCATCTGCTTTGATTCCGCATTGGTCGCTCTTGACTCCTCCCTCCACCTCACTGTGGGGGAGAATGAACAACCGTGACATGGTTGCCATGGAGACAGCCAGAGCCGTTGCTTAGGAAACTGGCTTTTTATGATAGTCTAATGAGATAGCCAGCAATACATCACTGCAGCCCCCCCCCCCCCCCCCTCTCTCTCTCTCTCTCTCTCTCGGTCTTGTGCACATGCTCTGTTGTGTTTCTGGGGCAGGGAATAGGACTGTGTTGGAGAATGTGGCGCAACATTAATAGGATTCTGTATTTATAGCCTCTGATAGAGTAAAGAGACCGTGAGAGGTTAAAACAGAGACTGTAGTCAGAGCTGTGGTCAACCTGGTGTCAACATACAACAGTGCCTGTTTGTCTGTCCATGTACAATTCGCTGTCTTTCTGTTAACCACATTTCTTCTCCGAAATGTGCCCTTACCAGACGTTATCACATTGTGCAATTCTTAGTTTCTGACAACACTCAAACAGAACAGCACTCAGGGCATTAGCAGTCGTGTGTGGCTGATACCAGCATAGCCTTACATCCTTCTGTTATATTTAAGGGGCTAAGCACTCAGAATACATTTAGCTTCTGCAGCTCTACAATTCTGTATATTAGTGGTGTATTTTTCAGCTGTCACAGTATTAGTGGTATATCTTACATCACTGGAAATTGGATGTTCACCATGAACAAAGGTCCTCTGAATCTCTATAAAGAATGATAACACCATTCATTATCAGTGCCATTTGTGTAATGTGTTTTAATAATCCTGTATTAAGTCTATTATTCTTCATAAGCCATACAATTCTACCATATTAGCTGTTGAAGAGCTGATTGTATTTCTGTATGTATTTTCACTGTAAATGCATTAGTATTTATGGGGATAGTGCTATGTAATCACTGTTATCGATATATATATATATATATATATCACAATGTTTGTCTTTGAACTCAAAAGTTTTTTAACTCAAGAACTGGGTTAAAAAACAAATACATAATCGCACTAAACTTTTTTATAAAATGCATCTAATAAAATGTATATAGTATCGAAGCTTCCATTACTAGAACTACAAAAGATCTTCAGGATACCACTGAATTAGATACAAGTTCATTTAAATTATTATATTAGGGGTGTCTGTAACTGAAGAGCCAAGAAAAAGGAACTGACCACATCATTTCCATCTCATCATGTCACATAATTTATTGCTTCTTCCTTGGAATAGGATCAGTCTGGGACACAGTCATAGCTCTGCTATCCTCAGTCCAGTCTGACATTTTCTATCATCTCAATGCGGACAGACACCCCCCGCCCCACAAACTGGTTAAACACTGATGACTCATATTCTCCTACAATACAAAGGGACACTTGAGTATATTTTCCAAAAATTGTTTTAGAAGTGGAATTAGTTTTTGTACAGTTACAATGATAAGAATACTCAAGTAAAAAGAAAGAAAGATGAGTCAAAGTTCAGTTTGACTGAACAGTAGGATGAGACGTGCCACTTTTAATCAACACGTACACACGTTGTAAGCACAAGGTACAACACTGGTGCACACGTAAACACTGCAGATGCAGGCAACCATAACACGCCTCATACACACACACACACACACACACACACACACACACACACACACACACACACACACACACACACACCCATACACACACATACACACACTTGTTAAACACTTAGGTTTTCCATAGAGTTAGTTTGACTATTTTGTTTTATTTGTTTTTTATCTTCCACATGCATCCAGCACCAAGCGGGCCTCTATCGGGTTTGGATGGATGATGTTGTCGACTGGCGGCGGCGAGCTAGGGGCAACGGATGTAAGGCGAGAGGCGGGCATTCACATTGCAGCAATATCGGACGACACGTCAAAACTCACAGGACGAGACGGGGACGAGACGGCACTAGAAGGCGGGGTGCAAAGAGCGGGTGGAATGAATAGCAGCGAGGTAGAGTGACTGGAGAGAGCAGAGCGTGAGGAGGGACATCAAACCTGTTGTTTTCACTGTCTGTCTGTCTGGCTTACAGTCTAGCTGTTGAGTACGGTTCTTCTGCCATCTGGTTTGGTCCAATATTTCTTTTTTTCTTCCTTCATTGTGGGACCGTAGGGGGAATGGGGGGAGAATGATCGATTGGATAGCTCCTGGCGCTCGGTGGACCTCTGTGGGTTTCTGCCTTGTGAGAGAGATAATATACTGGGGGGGGGGGGGGGGGGGGGGTGGGGGGGGGGGTGGGGGGGGGGGGGCTGATGGTTAGATGACACTTTCGAAGAGCAGTGAGCTCTTGGCGCCTGCAGGGGGCAGCAGTTTGGCCTCGGACTCGGGGGCCAGGTACTCCATGTGGTGTCGGCCCCACACCGGAGTGGTCAGGTGCTGCCACCGCTGAGGGAAGAGACAACAAGCCAGACTGCTATGTTATTATTACTCTTAAGAGAGTTTGCCCAGAACGAGTAGCTAATAGCAGCTCTACTAGTCACACATTGAGAGTGGTTTGACCAATCACAATGATTTAGGATGTTGAATATCCGATTGGCTAAAACCCTAATACTACCTGCAGTAGAGTGGTAGATAACTCGTGTCTAGGGTCTAGGGTCTACGCCCTGCTCAATGGATGTCTGGCAATCATAAGAGTTGCCAGGTTTATTCTTAGTTGCAGGGTTCCTATTAGTAAAGTCTGCTGAGGTGTCCTTGAGCAGCACACTAGAGGCTGGCTGAGACCTTGCGTCAGCGACCATCACCATCGTTGTGTGACTGTGAATGGATTAATCAGAGGCATCGCTTTGAGTGGTCTCAGCGACGGGAGAAATATGGCCTTCTGTTTTACTCACCATATTTAATACTGGCAGACAGATTGTCAATGCTATGCACACTGCGACGACGTCTAAATGAAGTCAACACAACACGACAGAGAGAGAGAGTCTGACCTCCCGGAAGGATCCTTTGCAGCGCAGCAGCTTGTAGGCGACTGTGACGGGGATGCAGAGCATGGAGGACAGCGCCAGGCACCAGCCCAGCGCCTCGCCCCACCAGGGGTACGTGTACGCCATGTTGTAGGTCAGACGCTTGTAGTTCACCACGTGGAAGAGGAACACTCCCTGCGGGCACCCAAAAGTGTGCGCGGTTGACAAAAGAAAAAGAAAAAAGGCTGTGTTGACTGTATTTGTGTTAACGCTTTAACCCAAAGTGTCTTACATTGAATAGCAGTGACGTGTCGTTAATGAGCAGGTAGGAGTCAGGCATCTTGATCAACGATGCCGAAAGACTGTGGACATTGGTCCGCAGTCTGATCTTCGAACCTTTCAGCTGTGAGTCAAACATCCCAACTACTAGACTATCCTGCCCCGTCTTTGTATATATATGTGGTGCTGTGATAAGTGGACATATAAATGTGTGTATATGTGTGAGTGTGTGTGTGTATGTGAGAGAGACATACCACACAGACGAGAGGGGTGATGTAAGACCAGCACCACTTCATGTAGGGTAGGGGGCGATAGCCGATCATGCGGGCCACGTCGTCCATGAAGCGGTCGGCACCTGGGGGGTGGGGGTGGGGGGGGGGCGGGGGGGGGGGAGAGAGAGAGAGAGAGAGAGAGAGAGAGAGAGAGAGAGAGAGAGAGAGAGAGAGAGAGAGTGTGATAAGGACAGATGTTGTGTGGACGAAGGTGTTATGTGAGTGTTTGTGTGTATATCTTGTAAAAGACTTGTAGTTGAGGCAAATTGTTTATTTTCCAACAGTGAGCTGGCGGTCTTACCGTACACCCAGGCCACTACCACACACTCCCAGAAGGCCTGCCACAGGAGAGTGATGCCACTGGCTGAGTAGTAGTCAAACAGCTGGAACACATACATACCTCCCTGCAAACACACACACACACACACACATACATACACACACACACACACACACACACACAGACAAACACACACACAGACACTCACACAAACAAATACAAATGAACACACAAGCACACACACATACACATGCACCAACACACACGCATACACAGAACCACAAACACACATATTTTATGGGTGACCCATTTCCCAGACTGATTCCTGGCTGTCATACCTTCCTCTGCCTCCTCTCGCTCTACCATAACTTTCCTCGTCCCTTTCTTAATCTTCTGCTCTGAATATATCAATAACATTCAAGAAACAAATATGGAGTTCTTAATTCGAAGCTAGCTTCCGCCTCTACCTGGCCTTAAAAGCTGTTACAATTTCATGTTAGCGAAATGTGGCAGTTGTGTGTGGTGAAATACTGTGGTCTGTTGAGATAGCCTTGGCTAGCTGCAATGATAACTAAAGCACATATGTAGCAGACTGGGTAAGGCAGCGTTACCTCTGTGACCATGGACATGTCGATGAGGAAGCAGGTAAAGCAACAGAAGGCCACCACCACTTCTCGCCTCAGGGAGCCCAGGGCCGACTTTGGGGGCAGCATGTCTATGATGCCTGTTATCAAGCCCTCCACCCCTACGAACTGAGAGACATAAAGAGACATAGAGAGACAGAGAACAAGAGAGAACGAGAGAGAGAGAGAGAAGAGAGAGAGAGAGAGAGAGAGAGAGAGAGAGAGAGAGAGAGAGAGAGAGAGAGAGAGAGAGAGAGAGAGAATGTACAAGATAATAATCATTCAGCTGTTTCCAGATCTTCAGATGAAAGCACAGTCCCTTGTGGTGGTGGTGGGAGAGTGCAGTGAGAGAGATGGACGGACAACAAGTGGGGGATTAGAAAGTGAGCGCGAGAGAATGAGTGAGTTGAGACAACAGAAGACACATGGCCTCTGTTGGGAGACAGACAGAGGCTCATTGACAAATCCATGGCTTACACACACACTGGATTTTGACACAGACACATGCGCACACACACACACACACATACAGACACACACACACACGTACCAAGCAATGAGTAACAAAGAATTGGTCACTGAGACAACCAATTGTTTGTGTATGAATATAACAAAGAAAAAACAGACGCTAGCTAGTATGTGTGTCTATTCTTAACTAAAGGTACCAAGTATGGTTTTGAAATGAGAGATGAATGTGAATGCAAAATGAAAGACTTTGTGTGTATGTGTTTGTGTTTTACCTGGCTGTCCAGACCCAGCACAAGCAGCATGAAGAAGAAAAGTGCTGCCCAGACTGGAGCCATGGGCATCAAAGTGACAGCCTTGGGATAAGCGATGAAGGCCAAGCCCGGACCTGCAAACAAAGTTGAACAAAGTTAAAGGTACTATGTGTAAGAATCTGAAAGTCCTTCTCATTACCGACCCCTTTAGCCTGTAAGTGAACTGCAGCCTGCAGTATTGCATTTTGAGTTACAGTAGCCTAGCTCTTTTACATGTGAGGGAAATACACTTTAAATTACTGTCTTACGGAAAGCAAATATTAACCCAACTCCCCTTCTGGCCGCACAATGATGAATTGGAATTATTAAACTCTTCTGAATCTGGGAAAGACAGGTAAACACAGATTTTCCCTTTTGGGTGGTTGGGGGTGTTCTTACCGCTCTCTGCTACCTTGCTGATGTCCACCCCTTGTTCTGCAGCCATGAAGCCCAGCACGGAAAACACAACAAAGCCAGCAAAGAAACTGGTCCCGCTGTTGATGAAAGCCAGCACAAATGCATCCCTATTGAGAGAGAGACAGAGAGAGAGAGAGAGAGAGAGAGAGAGAGAGAGAGAGAGAGAGAGAGAGAGAGAGAGAGAGAGAGAGAGAGAGAGAGAGAGAGAGAGAGAGAGAGAGAGAGAGAGAGAATATAATGGAGCTATTACAGTAAGCTTTTCGAAGACATTAGGAGACAGGAGCATTTCCAATTCAAAAAGTGGACGGGTGTTGGGGTATGGACGAGGGAGATCAATAGTAATTTAGTGTGTGTGTGTGTGTGTGTGTGTGTGGATGGATCAGGTGAAGAGCATAGTCACAAACTCTGGCAGGCCTAGCCTTCAGGTGGGCGGGTAGGTGGGGGGTTCGGAGGAGGAAAGACAGCACTCTATTCAATGGCTCTCCTACAGAAGGGTCGGACCTAAATGCCAAAACTCGAAAGTCACGGCTCAGTTATTTGAACACACACACGAGTGTGACGCATGGGGCAATGTCACACCTGTGTCACAGTCTTTATCCTGAAAACCCTTTACGTGGAAAAAAAAAAGTATTTGCGGCATTACCAGCCAAGAATAGAAATTAGCTTGTTATTTGGGGTGTGCATAAACATCAGCTTGCCCTGAATAGCTACAGCAACGCAGTGCAGCAGTAGCCGTAGCCGATGCAGTAGCAGCTGCTTTAACTCAACAGAGTGAATTGTAAGGCTCCATTAGTGACAGGCTAGACCTTTAGTGACACTGAATGAGTCACTGAATGAGACAATAGAGAACTAGGACCGATCTCCACAGTGGTCAATTGAGCTGGAGGGAGACCAAGATACTGCAGTGGGAGAGAGAGAGAGAGAGAGAGAGAGAGAGAGAGAGAGAGAGAGAGAGAGAGAGAGAGAGAGAGAGAGAGAGAGAGAGAGAGAGAGAGAGAGAGAGAGAGAGAGAGAGAGAGAGAGAGAAGAGAGAAAGAGAAAGAGAGAGAGAGAGAGAGAGAGAGAGAGAGAGAGAGAGAGAGAGAGAGAGAGAGAGAGAGACAGAGACAGAGACTGAGACTGAGAGAGAGAGAGGCAAATCATCCTCTAACTTTCTATTTCGGTCAAAAAGAGAAATAGCCAAGGGGGAGAATCTTTCTGGAACTCACTAGTTTGGCAGAGGGCCAGGATCAGGTGGTTCGATTTATCAACTAAAATAAAGAGTTCTAATATTCTAGTGGAGCTGCCAAACAGCTGTTTCATGTAAGGGTCAGAGTGTTTACATACCTCTTTTACTTCTGTCTAAACAAATCCTATTACATTGCTCTCCTTCCCAAAATAATGATGGGGAGTGCATGTGCAGCTAAATAATATTTTACTACTTCAAGTTACACTTCAATGATCTTTTCACTAATATGATGGAATTACAGGTTTTCAAGAACTATTCTACAACATGTTTTATAGAATATCCATTTGGCTTCTTATGCCCTATTTCCACAAGAGAAATATCTAGATTCTACAAAGTATTTTATGTTTCCATTGTATCTAGGTTAAAAAACGAATCTGTTTACATGAAGACACAACACGCTCACAACCATCTCAGCCTGTTTACACATAGGGGGAGTTTACTAGAGGAGTTTAATACACACACAGGTTTCAGATTTGTACACACATCCATTGTTTCCACGAACTCCAAGAATGTGCGGAGACGTAGCGAATGTGGTGTTCCGGTTTCCATTGCTTCTGCAATAATAGAACAATTAATAATAGAAATGCAAAGTCTAGGACTCATAGAATCGTAAGAAAGTTTGACTTAGCACAGCAATGTTCCAGGAACGTTTCCATATGACACCCCCCTTGCTTTCTATTGCTTGACATTGAGGCTAGACGACAACCTGTCTCTCGTCAGTCTAGATTTAATGTAGCGTGTTTTCAAATCACGATTTGAAGAGAGAAGGCCATAGAGTACAATAAAGACAACTCTGAACACGAAGTTCCGACTAGATCAGTGATCCAGCTAAAACATAATCAACCAGACCTAAAAAGATATTCATATTTTATTTTATTTGACATGAAAACTCAAATATAAATATGAATAATAAATTATATTATTTGAAGTCCATATAGATCTTGATTAAACTCCATGTCTCATACTAATGTTCCATAGTGCCTCAGGGAGGGGATGTATACAGCCAGCGAAGTCAAACGTATACGTCATTGTCAGTAAATCAAGCAGTATTATTTATTTGTTTGCTGTTAAAGAAACCTAAAGTCACAATGTGTAAGATTGAGCCCCCTCCCAGTTATTAGGCGGGAGACCTTCAGAAAAAACAACAACTCAATAATAGTGTTATATCCTCTCTAACTGGCTGTGCAACTGTGTGATGCGAACTAGCGTAGCTCAGTTGGCTTGAGTGGGAGGGGTTTTGGGAGTGTCGATAGAATGTTTCAGTGTGATTTCATTGGTAACATTATTTTGATCACTATCGATGAGCACTGATTAAAGATATGTCCAGGTAATTTTAAGCTACGTGCTAGTTCAAATGTTACATATTGTGACTTTAAGCATATGAAATGGTTATTCCAGGACGCCTATTAGAGCAAATGTTTTTTGTGCCAAAACCAATACACAAAGATGTGTTGACAATTCGGATCTTTCGAACACATTAACATTAAGTAGGATTAAATGCATTCACAGACGTCTACGATGCTTCTACCACACATACATGAACTATCTGGTAGCAATCATTTCTTTTTGTTCTTATCAAATTAAGAGAAAGGTCAACGTCATGTTTCTAAACATATTTTATTCCTTCCCCCCCCCCCCCCCGAGTGAAAATGACGATCAATAGAAAATAATTCCATTGAATTAAATAATCAATAATTTCTAGTCCTTAAACCTGTGAGCATCCCGCTACAGTTGTGTCAGTCTGGCTCTGGTGTCACTCACTGGTAACAGTTGTTGTGGAAGCGATTGTAGCTGCCCAGCGCGGTCAGAGCACCCAGTCCGATGGCGTACGAGAAGAAAATCTGAGTGCCTGCGTCGATCCATACCTGAAACGCAAACACAGGTGTGAGGAACGACATTTCCTCCCCTGAACAGTTGATCATTTCTTTTTATTACTTCACTTGAAAATGCACGAGATATGTTGATACTAAACAGCAAGCTAGTAAAGAACCCATACTTGTGCTTCTCCCAGTTTGGACCAATCGGGTTTCAAGTAGAAGATGATACCATCCATGGCCCCGGGTAAAGTGACTCCATGGGCCAACAGGACCACCAGAACCACGTAGGGGAAAAGTGCTGTAAAATAGACGACCTGCAGAGAGACAAGGAAATACAGTGTACAGTCAACATATGTACACTATATCTCAGCATAGACAGAGTACACTGCATAAGGCCTTCTTTAGCTAGTTTAGCAAAACACTGTAAACCAAAACGTTGACTCACTGCATGAAAGAGATTAGTTGGGTTATGAGATGAATTTCGTGTGGGACGGCTGCATAGTTTATGACCTCTTCAGTATTTTAAGCCAAATTACCTTGCAGTCCTGAGCCAGCTCTTTCCAATGCTAACGGTGCACCCATGCTTGCTAAGTTTCCTTTTGAAAAAAGTAGTGTGAATTTTCGATCGTGCATATGTCCTATGCCATAGATGCTACTGTGTAAATATTGATAGAAATCATTTTAAATATATATTTTTCAACCCTTCTGTTATGTGTGTTGCTAAGAGAGGTATTTGTGGAGTTATGCAGAGAAAGCTGCATCCGGCCAGCCAATGGAAACACAGTGTTCCTGCTCCGTCAGCATGATAGGACCCAAGGGGGAAAAGGGCACAACATTTTTGCCTTGATCTAAGTGACCAGTAAAGCCCCTTCACCACATCAACATGGGAGAAAGTTATTAATCCTCTTAGTAGAGGCTAGCTCAACCCTTCCTCACCTCCCCACACGTACGCATGCACACACACACGCACGTACACACACACACCTACACAGACACGCACGCACGTACACACACACACACACACACACGTACACACACACACACACACAATAAGCTTGGGGTATTCGGCATAGCAGACACCTATATACAATGGCATGACAATACATTACATTATACCTACAAAACACTGATATGATCATATCTGCATGCAATGGGTCAACCTTTCAGAATAAATGGTTAACTGGAGACTATGCTCACACTATGTAATGTGTACCCTGGATGAAAAAGGATTTATAACAAGACAAGTAGCCTATAACCTGAATGTGAGCATAAGCCTGTTATGTCAAAATACTTAAATAAACAAATGACAGCTTAAAATAAATAATAATATTAGGAGAGCTAGGGTACGTGCAAAAGGAAGCTTTACTCAAGGAAACCAGGCAGGCAGAAATAAACCCATAACAAACAAGGAACCAACAAACCGGGGCAGGAACTAAGGAACTAAGAAACTAAGGAACTAAGGAACTAAGGAACATAAATACATGGAACACAGGTGAACAAAATTTGAACCTGTGTTAACTTATTAACACAGGTGACAAACATTATACTAACAACACAGAGGCAAAACAGGTAGTGAATGGGGTTGGGGCACACTGGGCTTTTGCCTAGTGATCTAATGTATTTCCAATGGTAGTTGGTGCTGGAAGGCGAAGTTGGGAGGAGCCGAGGATGGCGACGTGAAGCGAGCCGAAGGGCACGAAGGAAGTGACGAGGGGCCGTGGAAAAAGTTACAAATGTCCCTACTTTTTGGTTTGAATGGCGAGGCGTCATCCAATAACGTGGCGTTTGACTATCAAACCTCATTTAAAGGTAAAACAAGGAAATAGTTGTTTTACCTTCATGACACGACCTTCAACCAATACGAAATGACTACAGAGACCTAATACAGATAAAGAATGCATACAGGTTGTGGAAAATGTTGGCGTGATGAGTAAATAACAAGCAGTCTGATCAATTGTGTTTATATGGGTAAAATGAAAATCAGTTTCAAGAAGATTCGTAGCATTTCAAATACTACAGGGACTATAAGCACAGCATTGTGTGCTTGTGCAGACAGTCATTATTTTTTACACAGAACCATTGCACGGCAGGACCGGTCCCATGGAGGAGTGGTCTAAGCTCGCCAGAAATTACTATTATCAGTTGTAATCAATCACCAGGACATTACGTTTCATAATAACAAATGTATTTGTCATTCGTCTATATTAACATCACACATAATGTTGACAATGCAAGTGAAATATAATCTAAAACTAAATATAATCAGGCAGATCATGATGTCTTTACTGAAACGGACTGAAATGATTGACATTTCAACGATACACCTCTGGAGCGACGAGAACAGGGTGAGCTGAGCGCGGCGAGGCCAAGAACTTTGCCGTCAACGATTGCTAGTGTGAGTGAACCAATACTGGGTAGGTCAGGTAAGGTGTGGGGCTAAATCGTGTCCTTTACGGTTTTGAAGCTGAAGGGTAAGCCAAAGGGAAAAGTAGAACACCGGAGGAAAAAAAAAATACCCCAAGCTTAAGTTGATGCTACGCAGCAAATAATACCGATGCACTACGTGAACCTGGCAGGAAAGCATAGCACTTAGGCATAATACACACACACACACACACACACACACACTGGGCTCACCTTGCCGGTGGACTTGACTCCCTTCCATATGCAGAAGTAAACAATGACCCAGGTGGCAATGAGACACAAGACCATGTGAAAGCTGATGTCCCCAGGCTCTTCCAGCCCACTGGACAGACGAAGCACCTTGCGCCTTTGTTTGTTTTTGGGGGGGGGGGGGGGGGGGGGGAAGACACAACGGATGTGTTGATGTTAGTGAAGCAGGAAACCATACCAAAAAAAGAAATTAAAAAAGAAAGAAAGAAAATTTAAAATTCCAAAATGTTAAAAGATGAGCCACCTAAAGCCTGGTCAACCCTTAAGCTAACTCTCCTCGGTGGCGGGTGCCGAGGAGCGGAAAGACTCGGAGAGGAGAGGAGGAGGAACGTACTCCCAGAACTCGATGACCGGGGAGCGCATGCCCTCCACGTCGTTGCAGGTGCCGTTGAAGAGGAGCTGGGCGGCGGACAAGTTGAACGGCGGGGGGGGCGTGGACGGGAGGAGGTGGGTGGAGGAGGGGGAGGGCGTGCCGTTGGAGGCCGTCGATTGGCCGTCGGTGCCGATGCCCATGCGGCTGTAGCAGGCGCGGCGGAAGTCCTGCGTGCAGTTGGGCGTGTTCCAGGGGTGGCCGCAGGTGGCCCAGGGCAGGGGGCTGCTGAAGGAGTGCAGGAGGAAGTACAGGGCCCACACCAGGATCATGATGTAGTAGGTGTTGCAGAAGAACACGATCACCATGGACGCCAGGCCCAGACCTGACCGGCAGAGAGAGAAAGATTATATGCAGGGAGAGGGAGAAAGAGAGATATGGAATGACAGATAGACAAAGAGAGAGAGAAAGATACAAAAATATAGATAGTTTAGAGTATCACCAGAGACAGGGAGAGATACAGGGATGTACGCTCCGCTGCGTCATTCTGTGTGATCAATGTGTGTGTGAGGGGGTTTGTGTTTGTGTGCGTGTGTGTGTGGGTGGGGGGGGGGGGGGGGGGGGGGGGGAAGAAGGAAGACAATGAGAAGGATGTGTCAAAGTGGGAATAAGCGAGCAGTGTAGGCCTGATGGAACATTCCTGTATCAATACACACACAATAACACCCTCTCACACACACAAACACACACACACACACACAAACACAAACCCTCTCACACACACATTGATCACACAGAATGACGCAGCAGAGCGTACCTTTAAAGAGGGGTGCTATGTTCCAGGCAGAGACACCCCCCTGCTTCATGAACTGGCCCAGAGCGATCTCCAGGAAGAACACAGGGATACCGCCGATGAATACCGTCAGCATGTAGGGAATGAGGAACACACCTTCCAAACATGCAGAATAAGTAAATACACACACACACACACACACAGATAAACACACACACACACACACACACACACACACACACAGATAAACACACACACACACGCATAAGGTCCAGTCAATTTCATGAAGCCATTTATCACAATTACTTCCTAGAAGGGATCACATTCCATATTCAGAGGAGATTTTAGAAGTGTAATAGCTACCGGATGGGCAGACACATGCTCCTACAATCCCTAACATTAGGACAATATTCAGTCATCCACACGTAATTTTAGAAACTATTCAAACTTAATAAAGAATGATCAGCAAGCTAATGTTTTGTGTAATACTGTGATATTTAGTTTGTCTCTCCAAAACAGTACTTATTTAGTACTAAACAGTCTTAATTCACTAGTTGTCAGGATACAATTCAATGATAATCACTAAGATGCTTTTCAGTGTGTTTTTGAAATGTTGTTGCTTTTGAATATTAGAAGAGAGAGAGAGAGAGAGAGAGAGAGAGAGAGAGAGAGAGAGAGAGAGAGAGAGAGAGAGAGAGAGAGAGCTTGGTGAGAGACAGCCCATGCTGCAGAGCATGTGTCTGACTGGAGAATCAATAATATCTACTTCAGTAACTATTCTTGTCTTTAGGTCTGCAGTAAGGAGAGGAGAATCAATTCTTTACTTTATGTTATTTTAAACACATGGCTATTGCTACCTTAAAGCTACTCTACATCACACTATGTGACATCAGGTTATCTTAAAAAAACAGCTCCATTTCTTAAGCTATATTCATAAGCATTACAGTCAGAGGTGGAAACTGGACCAATTAGCTCTTTAAAATATTCATTATAATATATTGCTAAACTATGCCCTTCCTTTTCATGTCCGAGTTTTGAAATAATACAATCTTGTTGTTGTGTTCGTCAAGTTCAATATTTGAGGGAAAGTGGACGAGCGCAGTCAAGCTAATTTCAATTTCAAATCAACTCAGCTGTAGCTAAGATGGCCCCAGCAACGCCCCGAGTAGGGTTCCAGCTGTAATCTCGGCCCATTTAGCATGTATTTTCAAGCAAGTCGACACATGCACAAGGACACCCACTTGACATAGATTGCACCAGACACAGAGGAAGGCTGGCAGGACAAGGACAAAGATAAGATGATCCAGAGAGAGAGAGAGAGAGAGAGAGAGAGAGAGAGAGAGAGAGAGAGAGAGAGAGAGAGAGGGTGATGATAACCGCATTGTCTCTCGCTCCTTAAGTTATTGCACTTGTCCTTGAATGAGGAGATGTTAGCGAATTAGGGCGATGGACACAGAGATGGTGATTTCTGCCGGGAATACATAACACACAGATATGCCCTACGTTATAGTCCGCCTGGTTTTCTATTTACAGAATGTCCTAGAGCATGTCCTATAAATCCTCACGCTGAAGGCACCAACAACTAGATCACAACAGGAAAGGAGATGAATTGGATCGTATGAAGATATGATTTAACCTAGCACTGACATGCAATGTAACCGATAGGTAAAAATAAATTATGTGTGAGTGATGCCAACGCAGTGAGCAGAAAGGGGAGGGGGGTGGCAGTCATGTGACTCAGAGAGGAGAGAGTGCGTTAAGTAGAATGGATAAGAAAATGGACCGGGTGGGAGCGAAAGAGAGGACGTGGAAAATTGGAGCAACAATGTCGAAGAAATGACAAAGCAGAATTGAAGATCAATATGGCATCCTATAAACATGGATAATTACTGTTTGGAGATGTTATTCTCTCTCTCTCTCTCTCTCTCTCTCTCTCTCTATCTGTCGCTCTCTTTCTCTCTCATTCAGTCTCCTGTACTCCCTCTTTCTCTGTGCGCAAAAGGCTGTAGCCTTATATGGAAACATTTGTGACTGCGTTTGTTATCTCACTCCCGCGCACACCGACAGAGAGAGATAAATATATAGTAAAGAGATGCATCTGCAGACATGCATGTACGTATGGGAGGATGGCCCGCATCGGTTCTGTTGACATACATAAAATGCAGGCTACATATGCAAGGAACCCAATCCTTAATAGGCTTTCACAAATCCTCTCTCCGGCTATAACCCGTACTGGTCACAATAACGCTTTTTTGAAAATGGCGCCTTTTGGAAGTCTTTGCAAAATATCAAATGATAACTCTCTATTGCTTTCTCTCTGATACGCCATGACCTTGTTATGGCCACAGGCGATATCAGAGCATACGTGACAGCCCTGTTGTTATCGCCTTGACACCACGTGTCACAAGGTGTTTCCAATGGTTTGTTCACAGGAACACAGGGAGAGACGCCCAGGTAAAGGTTCGACCAGAAAGACACGTATTTTTGTGACGTGTGTCCATTTCCCATACCCCCACCTCCTTCCCTTTTCGTCCAGAGAGCAGGAGAATGCACCTTTGTTTCGCACAGGAGCCCAGGTCAGGAGCTCAGAGTGTGTGTGTGTGTGGGGGGGTTGAGACTGGACCATGTGAGGCAGGCCATTGTTACACGATATCAGACGGTATCTGAGTCTTTGGTCACAAGACACACAGGAGGGTAGAGAGGGGGGGAGGAGGGGCTCGGACGTTGCGTGGTTTTGCACACAGTGGCACACTCACTTTATAGTGCGTCTCATAAAAAAGAAATAGGACAAAAGGCTAGCACCACAGCGATAAGGAGAAAAGGAGTGACTCAAGGGCAAAGTTTACTGCAGCCCAGAGCTGTTATTACAGTTAAATGAGGAAAAATACAGGAAGTAGAGAAAGGAGGGAAACTAATTGAAGTGGTGATGGGGGTGGAGATTGTAAAGTAGGTGAGAGAGATAGGGGCACAGTATAAAGGTAATAGTGATTGTGTGTGCTTACTGAACTTCACGTTGTTCATGTTCATCTACGTGTTTACATTAATGTGAGCACGGCATTGGCTGCTGCATGTCACTATATCGCTGCACTCCCCCTGCCTTCTGGATCATTACCGTCCTGCGCCTTGCCTCATTTTACACAACAGTTTATCCTCCCCTGCTTTGCATGGGAGCATAGGTTAACAGAACAGCATACATGGTCAAAACGCACGTACTATCAAACCAAGAGGTCATGTCTAGCTCAACTGGTAGAGCACTGTATTAACACTGCCGGTGTTAGGGGTCAGATTCCCAGAGCCGGAAAAAAAATTATACACTCAGTATTTTGTCTGAAGCTTTGAATAAAGGTGTCAAATGATGACATCCATTTTTTTTGTGTTGCTATTTCTGTGATATATTTAAGGTTCTTCTGATCCCCAAAAAGCTCACCTCCTCCGTTCTTGTAGCAGAGGTAGGGGAAGCGCCACACGTTGCCCAGGCCCACGGCGAAGCCCACGCAGGACATGATGAAGTCCATCTGACGAGTCCACGTCTCTCTCTCCACCTCTGGCAGCGCAGAGCTGGCCACCGCGCCGGGTCCTGCCGCCGCTGTTGTGCCATCCTGGCTCTGGGGTGGGGGGCCCCCCCCACCTCCTCCACCCTCCTCCGCACCCCCAGCGGTCCCTCCACCAGGGACGGGCACCAGGGCCCTAGCCGACCCAACTCCGAGCTCCTCTTCAGGTGGTATGCCAACCTCCACCTGGGAGAGGCCGATGTCAGCTACACAGACGGGAGGGGGGGGGGGGGTGAGTGTGGGGAGAGCGGTGGGAGGAGGCAAGATTGGCACGGGGAAAGATGGAGAAAGAAGGCATCGTGAAGGAGAATGGATGAAATATATACAAACATTGCACCAAAGTATGTGTTTTCAAAAAAACAAAAAACAAACTCATTATTATCACACTCATACATGTCTGTTTTCTTCTACTGGATATCTGAAAAACAAAGGTTCAGCAATCAGGGGACCAGCATGTTTGTGACATGCACAAGAATAAAAAATAAATAAACGCACATTCACAAGTTATTCACCCAACTAGTATCACTCATTAGCACTGTTTTGAGACCTCTATGGCAGTGATGATAGCAATTGCCATTGAGCTAGAGATCTAGACAGTGAAAGTGAGAGAGAGGAGCACCAGGTGACTTAGTGTGTGTGGTTGTGTGTGTGTGTGTGTGTGTGTGTGTGTGTGTGTGTGTGTGTGTGTGTGTGTGTGTGTGTGTGTGTGTGTGTGTGTGTGTGTGTGTATGTGTTTTGGGTTCATTGCAAGGACAGCATTGGTAGTAGCTTCAGTATACTGTTTGGATCATAACTGCCCATGAAACTATATGTGATCTATTGTTTTGAGTGGGGGATTTCCATACACACTTTGACATGTGAGCAGAATTCCATTTCAGTTATTTTCCAATCATATATATGGCAGCACTGTCGTCGGTGACTCAGAGACACTCCCACATCTTGACTCTGTCTCACTCTGTCCCCCCTCTCTCTCTCTCTCTCTCTCTCTCTCTCTCTCTCTCTCTCTCTCCCTCTCTCTCTCTCTCACACACACACACACTCCCCCCCCTCTCTCTCTCTGTCCCTCCCTCTCTCTCGCGGACAAAGTGATTTGTGTGCTGCGGTAGAATACAGCAAGCGGCATTCGAAAGGTGTCCAGGCTAGCTCTTTTGTCACGTACACAAGCAGCCATGCTCCGAATCGTGCACAAAATCGTTCATTTTACTAATGAATATCGGTAATGTTGAAGTCAAACGGAGACACACGCACAAACACACCACGCATGAACACAGAACGTGTAACTTTATCATTCATAATAATGTTAGCCACTGTGACGGATGAAAGCAAAGCAGTTTCATCCGGATTCAAGCAGATTGGGGGGGCTGGGGGGGGGGGGGGGGTTGTAAGTAGATGGTGTGTTTGGCTGGAGATGGCATTGGAGACACCTTACAAGGTGAGGTGAGGGCTCAATGTCAATTTGGGAGCGGGTGGACTGCCCAAAACATTCAGTCAGTCTCAGTCATTGAAATGTAAATACAGGTTGTCTGTTAATTTGGTTAGTGCAAGTGGTTACATTATTCAAGTTTGCCTGGTCATGGGCTACATATCAAATAATAACCTTGTTAAATTAAAAACAAAAAAGTAGTCAATGAAAATTCCTTATTTGGTATCTGTCTTATCAAACCACCGAACCTACTTATAAACTAATATGTGATCGGGCTTTAAAATAAATCGGTGTACGGTTCCTATAACATGAAAAGTGCCTCAAATGTAACTTCTAAATTGACCTGTGACACCTGTGGTTTGAGCACAGCATGTTTCATGTTCATGTTTCTCCAATGGGTTTAGTAGTGCCATCAATAAATTGCATATTGAGAGGGAGACATTTGTAATATATATTTACTATACATATACAACAAAATGCAGAGTGTAGCAGGTGTTAGGCGGGTGTGAGACCGTAAGTTTGAGTAAGGATGAGAGTGCTTTGCCATGGATTACAGTAGCCTATTGGAAACCAGTGATGAGGAATACGTACTAAGGGGGGTAATATAGATATACACATAGCCCACTGTTACACACAACAAAACAAAAAAACATTAGCATTTTTGAATATTTACAATCTCACTTACCTTTGGTGTTATCTTCCACTTCTGGGGACATAATGTTTGAAAAGCGGCACAGATTTTGTTTTATAACCGATATTCAGGTTTGAATGAGCTAGTCCTATGCTGAAGCCAAGTGCCGGTGTTGGATCAAATGAACGTGGTCAGCTAATGCCCCCAAATAGCTGCAGTTCTCCAGATCTTTACTCTCTTTATTTGGTCGATTTGAGACTTCGTCTGCTGGTACAAAATCGTAGTTGTTGTTTTAACAGGTTTAATTAAAATACTCGACAAGAGATGGAATTTTACAAATCGCCGCAGTGGGACGTTGAGAGGATTCAGAAGCAGTCGACGAAGCACTTGAAGGTAAGCCTGAAGAATCTCATGGATGACAGTTATATGAAGAAGATAATACGCCTAAAGGGGATCGCTCTTTTGTTTGTTCTTTTCCAGAAGCCTGAAGACCTACGCTGACGCCAGTATTATGTCCTTCGCCGGATTCTTCTGAGGCAGACGGAGAATGTGATCGCGTTTTGGCTACGGGCACTGAAACGGTTGGTACTGAAAGACGCCCCCCTCCCCTTCGTGAAATAGCGGTGACGTGATTGGCTGTCTGGTGGCGAGTGAGCCGCATCAGCAACAAAATCATCAGAAGCGGAGCACGTAGCCCACATAAGACACCCTCTTCACCCGAGTGCAACCCCGACTCAAGACAATGAGATCGCAGTGGAATTCCATTCTAGTTTTAAAGGCATTGTAGTGACTACATTCAATCGAGGCAAATGTTCCGCCAACAACTTAGAAATAGAAGTAAAAAGGGGGTTAAGTTATATCACGCCCCATTGGTTGAATTGAGAACCGCCATGGTATTGTCATTCATTTTGAAATAATTACGTTACATAATATATTTTTTCATTTGTTCGGTTTTATATTATGATATTGTAGCCTACACGCGTCAAGGATGCGTGTTTTTATCCTTGACGGATCACCACGGACAACCACGAAAGCACTGGAACATCTCCTAAATGAGCGATGTCCACAAATCGACCAACTCAAGGGATAGTGATGTATTGCTCCCTTGGAAATGCAAACATTTATGATAATAGCAAACTAAGGGTCTTGCACATTACATTAAGCGACATCTTGTGGAAAACTATATGTATTGACCCCCAATGACAGGTAAACCCGATTTACTATTACATTTCACGAAACCAAGCAAATAACGAGCCAATAAAATATTTTTTAACGCATATATTATATAGATGGATTCAAAACAAACGCTGTATATGCAATAAATAAAAATTCAGTGCAACAAACAATGTAGTGCAACAGAATCTGAATGGCATACATATAGCATGTACTCTGTAATCATAAATAATCAAATAGTCTTAATAAATAACATTAAAATAAATATACAGATAAATAACCAAACAACCAAATAAATACAATGTTATGTGAAAAATAACAATTATGCATAACACCGAATTGCTGACTTGCCAGACTAAATGTGACAATGGAAATTAAATGATTAAATGTAGTCTGGCCCACGATATTTTGCCTTGAGTATAGTTCTAGCAAAACTGGTCCTAAAATATCATGAAAAAGGACATTGATAAAACTGTAGAAGTAATATTTTAAACTGGACTACTCAGATACAATATCTCAAACAGTTCCATTGGAAGAAATATACAATATGGCTCATGTAGGCTTTTATTCTACCTAATAAAAATCATAACACATTGGAAAGGTATTGCAATATAATTAAAACTCAAGTAAAGCTTAATACCTATTCCCTAATGTCTCTGCATCCTAATTACCTGGAAAACAGTAGCAAAGATTGTGTTATTAAGTATTTTGACAGACCAACAACAAACAAATAAAAAATAAAATAAAAAACACAAACTTTCTCTACAGAGTGATCACAGAAACATCACGATTCAGAACCGTTGTATTGTTGGGATAAGGTTACTGGGGATTCTATTCATTTTTAAGTGGAAAGAATATAAAGCAAAATATGATGTTGCTCTCGGTTCAATTTCAGCGACTAACTCTCAGAGCGTGCCTGGCTATAGGTCCTGGTGGTCTCTCAGAGCGCGCCTGGCTATAGGTCCTGGTGGTCTCTCAGAGCGCGCCTGGCTATAGGCCCTGGTGGTCTCTCAGAGCACGCCTGGCTATAGGTCCTGGTGGTCTCTCAGAGCGCGCCTGGCTATAGGTCCTGGTGGTCTCTCAGAGCGCGCCTGGCTATAGGTCCTGGTGGTCTCTCAGAGCGCGCCTGGCTATAGGTCCTGGTGGTCTCTCAGAGCGCGCCTGGCTATAGGTCCTGGTGGTCTCTCAGAGCGCGCCTGGCTATAGGTCCTGGTGGTCTCTCAGAGCACGCCTGGCTATAGGTCCTGGTGGTCTCTCAGAGCGCGCCTGGCTATAGGTCCTGGTGAAGCTCACTGTGGGAGAGAGGATGGTAATTCTCCTCTCGGCCCGACTTGGCTTTCTGTCCATTGGCCACGAGCCGCTGGTAGCGGGCCTGCCGCTGGTGATCCGGGTCAACGTTCACCCAAATGTTGGCCACCCACTTCTCCCCACGCGTGACCGGGCAACCCCCGTGGAGGGAGTACTCGTCGACCTCACCCATCCATCCTGACCACAGGAACATAAGACGGGACAACCAACCAGGTTTTAGTGTTATGGATGAATGAATTTGACCAATAAGCCAGTACATGAGACCCAAACTGAGCCTGGGAGGTTTTGGGTCTCGGTCCACGCAGAGGAATATCACAGGTTAGCTAGTTTACAAACACAAGTACCTGAAAATGTATACACAAAGACATGGGAGAGGTATTTCAAGATTTAAACAAGGTGACAAATATTATCTTATATTTGTCATGGTATCTTTCCGATCCCTGTAGCATATTTTGATCATTCTCAGCCGCAGGATTATAGTCCAAGATAAACATCTGCCAAATGACTAAATGCAAATGCACTGTTCTGAGGGTATTTTCATTAACACAGATCACTCCTGCCAACTGCTAATGATATTCCGCAGTTTTGGTAAAACCACAATTATTCCTGGATAAGTGCTCTCCCCTGTGGTGTGTGTGTGTGTATGTGTCTATATACATGAATATATGTGTGTGTGTGTGTGTGTGTGTGTGTGTGTGTGTGTGTGTGTGTGTGAGTATATGTGTGTGTGTGTGTATCTGTCGGTAACCTCACCTTGTCCATCGGAGAGGTGGTTGTACCAGAGCAGAGCCGTCCCAGTGGTGGGTTTCACCCGGAGGTTCCCTCGTTCACATGTGGCCCTCGTGTCAGTGAGGTCCGTTCCGTCCTGGACCAGTGCCTGTAGAGAAAAAAGAAATAAATCCTGCCCCACTAGTAAACAAAACACCCGTCATGGCTTCTGGTCTTCTGTTATGGAACACAACATTCACTTTGATTGGTTATGGAGATAACGCTGGTCAAGGTGCTGAATTGTCTGCTTCTTTATCATCAGCCTCACATTGGGGATGTGTGTGTGTGTTGATCCACATCTTCTCACAATGGCACCGTGAGAGATAGCAAAGATGAAAAATTCGAAGAAAAAAAAAGATAGAAACTACCAATGCATTAAGGTATAGTTACAACAGTGTTGAGTTGCCTCGTGAGCTACCTGGTGGGTGTCTATGTCACCATAGCTTATGCACACCTTTCCAACAAAGCAACTGTACACAACAGAAGGCCTTAAGGACCATGAGTTAACCTGCTAACATTTTGTGGATAATTTCTGCAGACAGTGAAAACAACATGGAGTAGATCAAAAATAGACTAGCTGAGGTGGAGGTTCTCAAATATGTTCATTTGTACGACATAATCTTGAAATTATAAAAGATCCCCACACTGGATCTGTGGAGAGACATCGTCTCGTTTCCGATCACAAAGACAGACCCACAGATCATGCAGAAGCACAGGTACCTACGGAGGCTACCCGATGCAGAAGTTCAACTCACTCTTTAGCATCAGCTGACGCAGTGTTACCCACCTCCTCCTCGTAGGTGCGATTATCCGCCACTGGAAAGGTGGTCTCACCTCCTTCCCCCACAGAGTTCAGGTAGACCATTACGGTGAGGTACCTGCAGAGGAATTAAAAGTTAATAATTTCCAAACATATGCTCCCATTTGCCCCAAACTTTGCATTGCGATATGCATTAATTCTATTGATCTGGTTTTAACAATGGCTCAGTTGGCTTTATTTGTTGAGTTAATTTGGTTAATGGGCTCATATAAAGTAAACTGCCATGAATTGAACCCAGAACCTTAGCCCTGGGCCTTAGACTTTGCTGCTATGTGGACATAGCTATATCTATTTCTATAGTTAAATATATTATATATCTATGCAAAGTAAAGCAAAGAGCACAGATAATGAATCCAATAGACCACTAAAGTGTTAAATTCATAGGGGGGATGTGATAATTGCCCAGAATTATGTCTAAGACCAACACTATCCATTTTCCTTAAAATATGCATAGTGAATCATACGTTTTTATTTGTTACTAACAACAGTTCAGCATCAATGTGAATCAACATCAATGTTGTCACTACAATTAATCCCGCCATTAATTCACGAAAAAACACACCTGCATTTGATCTCCGTGAGTGCGGATGTGTTCCCAGCAAGCCGCGTGTGTGCACAGGTGGTCTCCGAGTGGGCTGGGCTGGTGTCGTGGTGGGCGTTGCTAAAGCCCCCTTGCTCATAGCGAATCACCTGCAGTGGCTCGCTCAATTCAACCAATGGCGAGGGCAGACGCGCCAGGCGGGTGACCCTGCGCAAACATCAAACAGAAAATGTGTAGAGAAGCACAGCGTATAAACAGATTGCTTCGGCTATGATGAGCAGGTTTTTATGGACATATTTCTTGATTTTTACGTACCTGTTCCGTAGTGTGAGCAGTACGTGGTGGGACCCGGGGCCTTGGTACAGCCGGGTGTGTTTGCTTCTACGTTGGAAGTGACTCTGGAGGGTGGAGCTACGCTGCTTGGCAGGGTGCTTGAAAATATTGAACACATGCCTGAAGTCCTCCAGTGTGAGAGCGCCTATTGGAATAACCAGGAAAATGGACATGTAAACTATTTTGAACTAGCACGGAAGAACCTAAATTAACTTTTGACTGGATGGATGGATGTTAATCCTTACTCCTATTATTAACTTAGATGGAGTAAAATGGTGCAAGATTAACCCTTACTGCAAATCAAAATAGTAGTAGAAATAGCGAATGTACCCCCCAAAAAATTGGTGGGTCTTTGAGGAGTAGTGTGCTTTACAGTAGCAGTGATGGACAGTCTCTTCCCAATGCCTCTTTTCAACCAAACATGTAATACAAATCTAACTGTATATCACTGTGACTCTTACTATGGTTGATTCATTGACAGCCCTGGTCTCATATCCCCCCACCAGACAGGGCCATGGGGCCAGAGAGGAGTAAGAATGAAGAAATGTTATTATATGAAGGAAAGAGAAGTTGGGTTGGGGTTATGAGGGGTGAGCTTGGTCTGGTGAATTTTAATGAGAGATATATGAGGTGCCACCTGGAGGAAGAGCAGCTGTACGCTCACTGGCATAACAAAAAGATGTTGTATCAAACTGTTCACAAGCTCAACACAAATACACACGAAGACTGCACAAGTTCACACACACTCACAACACACACACACACACACACACACACACACAACAACACACCTGCCTGCTGGGTAGTACAATATGGGGTGCAGAAGTTTATTTAGTACACTACAACCCCCCAACTGGCACATACAACAAATTGACACACACACACACACTTCACCACACAGATTTCTACTACACACACACACAGATCTCACACACACAATATACAGACACACCTTGTCCTGCAGTGAGTCACCCTGTGCATGTATTTGTGTTTGAGTGGGTTAGTATGGCGTCTCGCTCACAAATATCCCATCCTTCAGAGATGAATTTGGGTGCTTACAATTGAAAGACACACTGCTTCTCGCAAAGGTTAAGCGTGTAGCTACAGGATCAAATCTCCTACAAATAGATCACAGGAAGAGGGGTCTTACGAGGTGTTCCCGTGCTTGTTCTGCATTTTCCCTGAGCCTTTTATATTTAGCTTTGTGATGACACCCTAAGTTGTTTGCAAGTCATGGGCCACTTCGACAGGGAATACTATCTATATCCTTGCACTTAATCTTATGCTTGTTGTTGATAGTGCTGCTTTCTGAGCCTGCTTCTGCCAGCTCATTCCCGTCGCTGGTGCCAGAGATCCCAGAGGCTGAGACCTCCATGAGCACAGACACAGAATAGAAAAATCACAGGCTGTTGTGTGAGAGGCCAACCCCGTACATTGTTGAGGGCCAGAGTATTTGTTCTCTCCTATCGTGAGCCAACTGAGGCGTTGAGAAGAGCACCTGTCACCGCCATTATAGCTCTGTGTTAATCTTGCACACAGACGGGCAAGAGACAGGGCTGAGTCACACACATTGAGCCATAAAGTGGAAAGACAATGACTAATGCATATTTTGTAGGCTTTAGCAGATCAGCTTAGTGGCAGAAAACCTTCACAAAATAGAAACCTGTGTTTAGTTAGAGCTTGTAACACATAATATTAGCACATCTTTGTCATTAGAAATTGTGCCAGATTGTAATACAAGTAGGCCCTGTTTTTACTGTCTGTGATTGCAAGTATTGCTGGAGAAGAACATACTGATTTGTTGGCAATGAAATCCAAAGAATAGGGTTGAAAATAATCTGTCACATTAGAATAAATAAGAATATACATTGTACATATTCATTATTGTATAGACCTGTACCAGAACAGCTGAGCGTTGTGATGCTTTTTAATCTGTGTGGTCACATGCGTGATATGATCGCTGAATGGTTCTGTCTGTAGCCGCAGATAGATTGCTTTGAGTTTTGACTGCGGTACTTCATGACAAAGACATAGCACTGAAAAAAGGCTCCTGTTAGAATAACAATCAGTCAACCCTAGATTAGAAAGAAAACGGTGAGAAATTCCAATACATCAAAAAGCACTGATATCAAGATACCACTGTAATGATCAGCAGCATTTTAACTGACAAAGAATATCTGTTGCTTCACATTCGGACAATGGCGATGAAAACATTGGCTCCCATGGCAGGTAATAACATCTCTGGTGGCAACTGAAACCAAACTGGGCAAGAAAAAGAAATAGAAGTAAATATAATAATATAGTTATTATTATATAAAAAAAATTACATTTAGAAATTAATACATCATGTTGGATTCCAAAGGGATCTACATACATTTTTTCATGAGTGATGCATATGCGGTGAGTGATTGCTAAGTGGATGAGACGATCATCCATAATTAGTTTGATCTGGTACTAAATAAATAAATTAAGAGTTTTTCACATGCTCACATGCTTTTGAGAGTTTGACTCGTGTATTGCTAATTAAGTGAGTAGGTTTTGAAAGAAAGTAAATTAAACCAAAACCATAACCCAAAAAAAGAACAGTGTACAACTACTCCAGTTATTAATGTAAAAATAATATATTTTCTGTCATTAAGAAAACAAAACGTGTATTTGATACATTAACAATGATAATTTTTAACAAACTACGTGAACACAAACCCAAGCACTGAAGTACTTCCACACAGCAATTGCAAATTGAGTGTGTTTACATTCAGGCTGAACAACACATCTCAGCACTATAAGCATATTATAGGACTGCCATAACCTAGGCTAATGAAAACTTTGTTTTGCCACATATTGCATGAAAAACACTGTGGCAGTTTCAAACACAACAATGTCTTCTCATGACAAATCATTTCACAATTAATGACTAAACAATGACAAAAAAAAACCATTAATACTAACATAATAACTAACTAGTTAGTTGGCGCATTGAAATCAATGCGCCTAGGCTTCCAAAATGACCGCGATCAATGCAATGTACAAGCCCTGTAAGGGACTAAGGGCCCTGTAGACTAAGGGCTCTTCATAGCACCATGTAATGTTTGAGCAGATGTTGATTCAGCGGAAGCCTTAAGTGATTGTGGACATGGTCTTAAGATATAATAAGTACTCTGCGTATCCCCAGGGAGACGTTTATGGTGTAGCAAGCCTCTTGACACCGTTAATAAGCCAGGGTACCCATGTTCAGGCAGCATTCATTTGACCCAAGAGACATGATTTGTGGTCGCTTATGTGTTTTTCAGCATTCTGTATACTAATTATCGTTAACACAAAAAGCTGTGAAAACAAGGTCAAGGAAAGCCTCTAAGTCTCCCACTCTACCGAACTCTCATCCTAGTCGCTCAGTTGCTCACCCAACACCTGAATGAAAATCAGACCTCCTAGACCAAATGTCTTTATTCTATATAGATTTATAGGACTTACTCAAAACTACATCTAAATACCAAGACCAAGTTCTTTCAAACCAAAACCATCTGTCTCCCTATCTTCTTCTCCATGATAGGAAGCACCCTGTACGTTGATTGTCCGTATAGTGGGGTCCCATGGGCCCAATCCACACCTGGCATTAACATTTGTCTTGGGTGTACAGATCACAAGAGGACAGCTCCAAGTACGTCAGTTCACACCTGGAATTAGAAAGTGTCTGGAGTTACCACTTGTGATCAGCTCTCCCTTCCCCGCTCTATATGCAAACAAACTTTGCGAAGTTTTTCGCAAAGACCAAATGCGTTGGTCCGGCAGGAGGCCGCAATGCACTTCCACGTGCCTAGTCTGCTGGGAATGAAAGGAAGAAGAATAAATCAAAATACAAACTTGGCAAACCAAATCTGCCAAGAAGTTTGACCCACTCATAGTATACCTCTATGGGCTTTTCGTAATGTTCAGACATCGTGGACAAAGCCAGTTGACGCGATTTGATGATTTTGATTTACTTATAGATGACTGGATTGGCGTGCAAATGAGTACGTACTTCTGCTTCCGCAGAGGACGTCAGTTGAGTAGGTAGTCCTTCAATGTGGCCCAGGACACATTTGCGTACACACTGTTCAAATAATACGGCCAAATGCGGCCTAGACCGCCTCCCAATGTGGTCTGAAGCGATCACATGTCAATGCGTCCTCAATGCATCTTGGGCGCATTCACACCTGTACTTAGAGCTGTCCACTTGTGAATGGAACACTCAAGATGCATGTTAATGCCCGGTGTGAACAGGGCCTTGCAGTGTATGTAACACTTTAGTCACACTTAATTCCCATTGTCAGGCAGACCTCATTACTCTAGAAAGTCGATTTGAATGAATGGGACTCACTGAAACCGCCACCATGCCTCCATCCCTCCCACTCCCTCCCTCTCGTTCTTTCTCCCCCTGGAAAGGAATTTACCTGCTTGTTTGGCCAGGAAATAAGTCACGGTTCACAGCAGGACAACACAAAGCCTTCTGTGTGCTTCATGCAACAAACACAAGACAAACACCTGCACAATGGCACGGATGATACTTTTACTTCATCAAACCCTGCCCGGTTCTTCAGTTCTAATTGATATAGCACCTCTGTAATCACAATACACAGATCTGTTATTACTGTTCACCAACCTTAGCTGTATTATGTAAATATAGATATCAATTCATCTTTGATCAGTAGTGACTGAACACAAAAGTAGGAGCAGCTGGTTAGAGAGAAACTGGGGTGGCGATGGCGATACTGTAGCCTGTGGCTAGCGGGGGAGGGGAAACCAGGACTGAGTTTGGGGGATGTTGCTGGGGACTTCAGTGTAACATGCCAATGACTTCCTCACTTCAAAGCTGAGGGCATGAAAATGGGTGCAGAAAGAATTCCTTAACGATCCCAACACCATAACCTTTATGCGATATCGTATTTATACCAGTCTCTCAACAGTCACACTCTTATTTATAATATATAAGAGGGGATACCCGGGCTCAATCACTTCATTTGTATCCAAACTGTCCCCTTATTGTTGCCCACACCCCCCATTACCCTTTCCTATGCAAATGTCATCACCGCCCACTATAAATACACCTAATCTGCCGGTCCCTCCCGCATTGTCATAGATACAATCTGCAGTGTTTCAGAGACTTCGCAATCTTTTTTTTCCCCCAACTTGTGCTGTCAGGATGACCCCTGTGCATATTCCTCATTTCAGCTCCAGGAAATCCACACTTTTTATCCACCACCTCCTTCTTCTTCTCCTGCTGCTCATGGGGTCCGGAGGGGGTCTGGGTGGCGCTGGCGGCAGGAGAAGAGCAGAGGGGAAGTCGAGGACCGGCTCCAGGGGTGGGAGCAGGTTTGGCGGACGCCAACGGGCCAACGCCGGGGCCGACAAAGACACTGGACTCGAGGACGTGCCCACTTTTAGATCGGGAGCTGGAAAAGTTGTTGGAGGAGAGGAGGCCAGAGTGTGGGGTGAAACCGACACTGCCGATACCTTGGGTGGATCTATAACCCCCGTCGGTGGAGGACTGTGGGAGCCCCCCAGCTCCTCTCGCTGCGTCCCCATCCCCTCCAGCATGGCCCTGTGCCAGGGCATCGGCTATGACACCATGAGGACGCCCAACCTGCTGGCCCACGAGTCTCCAGCCGAGGCCGTGCAGCAGAGTGCCAGCTGGCTGCCGCTTCTTGCCCGGGAGTGCCACTCCGACGCCCGCTTCTTCCTCTGCTCTCTCTTCGCACCCATTTGCCTCGACAGGTGACAGGTTTTATTTTTAACTAACTTTTTTTGTTTTATTCTGAGAATTTGGCCATTGTTGTCATTCATTACCATAGGACTGAATATATGCCATTCTACCAAAGGAAAAGTGTTTTATATGATTATAAGAGCATATATAAAAAAGATGATGTGTTATTAAGATTATCAAAACATGCTTAAGTTAAAAGGAAAACAAAAAGCCCAAGCTCTTGTTAAAAACTTGAAAAAAGATATATTGCTCTTCACAGAATACGTGCCAAGCACCCCTGCTGTGTGCAAATCGCCCTTCTTTTACCTAGATAGCAGCGCAGTAAAGCAAAGCCTTTTCAGTGTATTGATTTTAATAACTGAAACGATTCATTGCTGAACACATTCCTTTGTCTTTTGTCAGGTTTGTATCACCCTGCCGAAGTTTGTGCGAGTCTGTGCGGGACAGCTGTGCACCGATCATGGCCTGCTACGGTTACCCGTGGCCGCATATTCTGCGGTGTGACCAATTGCCTGCAGACCACCTCATGTGCATCTCATCCATCACAAACACCAGTGTTGAAGCTGGGGGACGCAGAGGTGTGACCTACTACACCAACACACACACACATCCATTGGCTGATCGTAACAGATTACTTGATTATCTCATATGGCTGTGATTTGATCTCCTTTCAGTCCCTCAGGCAAGCTGTCGGGATTGTGAGCTGGAAGTGGCTTCTTCTGCTATGGATACCTTGGACACATTTTGTAGGAGTGACTTTGGTGAGCAGCGCTATATGTACCATGTTCTTGTGCCACTAGCCTAGACTATAAAAGCAAATGACAAGATCTGGTTTCTCTTCTGCTATGGTCTCTTATTTTTCCCCCTTCTAGTGGTTAAACTGCGTTTGACACGGCTCAAGTTCAGCGCCACGAGTTTGGCTCAGTTCTCCCTGGGCTCCAAGCTGGAGGTTCTGAAGCACGGACCCCTGCTGGGTGGACAGATCCGCTCCCGCATCGAACAGTGGCTAGAGAGAGACGCCACATGTGTCGGGAACATGACGCGGCACCAGTCTCGCGGTGGCACCTTCCTGGTGACGGGGACGGTGCACGGGGAGCGCTTGGTGGTCACTAAGGCGTTTGCCTGGCAGAAACGCCACAAGAACCTGGCCGCTGCAGTGCGCAAATGGAAACGTCACCAGTGCAAGAGCTAAGTGGTGTGTTTAAGCTACAAAGAAGAAGTGAAAAAATCGGACATCCCTAGGTCCTGTAAATATGTATGGTCAAAGATATCTTGTGTTCAACTGCGACCACATCACCATGATCATCACCTCCTTTGTTCTGATCTTGTTAAATAATGTCAAAATGTTAAGTGAGTCTGAGATAGGGGGTCTTAGATATTACATATATTGGGAGCTCATTCACAGTGAATGAGAAACAAATTCCAAAAGTTGTATGAAAATGTATATAGCTATATATTACAAGTCAATATATATTATAGGGCATTGACGTATTTGTAATGTTTACTTACATTGTTGGCATGCCATTCATTCAAACAATATTCTACATATGATATGATCTACATATGATTTATTTGATATTTGTGGGTGAGTATGTGTTGAGTTTTCCGTAAATGTAAATCTTGGAGACATTCTAGAAGAAACCAATATTTACAATGTCCTTACCAAAGAGCAGAGGCTTCAGGCTGAGAGTTTTCATCTCATGAGTTCTTTCAGGCATAAGAGACACACGTTGAACATGGCCAACCTAAACATGAAGAAAGAAAACAGCATTGAGAACATAGTCAGCATCCTTTTTTAGAATACCGATACTGTAAATGCAAAAATGAGTACGCTTTAACATTGATGTTGGCAATAATTGATAGTAACTCAAAATACACAACCGCGTAAAAACCCACTCACTCGTATTCCTTCAATGCGGGGGAGACTATAACTTTGGCGGTATTTGTCCATTTCGAGGTCTTGGTCCGGGGGGGCAGAATGGGGCAAGGGGCTTCCATCCTCGCCGACGGTCGCCGAGGAAGACCCATCCACACTAACAAGATCCCCCGGGCCGTTGTTGTAGTGGACGTAGAGGAGAAGCGCAATGACATTTAAAATGTAGACATGGAAGAAGACCATGACCACGACGAAATAGGCCCGAGAGCATACATTGCTCTTCTGGATATGGAGTCGTTCACGGCCAGGCAGGGTGGGACGGTACGGGGGGACGTAGGGCAACGAGGCATCGCCGCTACCACCGAAGTCTTCCTCCTCCTCCTCTTGTGCTACATCTTCCTGAGGTTCTCCCATCCTTCAAAATTTCCAGTTATGCACTGACTGGTTTAAAACTAATAAAAGCACTGACTGTAATGCACTAGGTACTTTGGATTAGGGTCATTGTTGTATCATGTGCTTTTCTTAATGCTACAACGTTTGATGTGTATGGTCTAATGTGAGGAAGATCTATTTTAGCAAGCCAATGACAACTGTCGTGATCATACAGCCTAACTACGCACTAACACCGCTAACCACACTGGACAAATGTTATCCCCCTTTGTGTTCCTCGGACCATCACCAATGCTCGGAATAATAATCCAAGGCGCGGTCGTTATGTTTCGCAGGTAAATTAACGAATCGTTCATCATTAGTTTTGCCTCGCCTTTCCAGATGTCCGCTGCCCATGACAACCTGCACAACAACACGAAGGCGACTGCGCCAACGAGAGCTTTTAAAGAGCTCTCTTTCAATGCACAGTCCCCCTAGCGCCCCCTACCGCGTTGGTGTTTTATTTCATTGTAGAAAAAAGTAGGGCAAACTGTTTATATCGTATTTATTGCACATCATATTAAAATAAAGATACATTACATGACAAAAGGAGGAAGGGGTACATAAAACGTGATTGGGAGGTGTTACGAATAGTTCTTTTAAACTATCCGTCTCACCTCTTTTTATAAAAAGGTGCGGTAGAGTAGCCCAAAAGCCCCTCAAGAGGTTCTCGGCTGGTTCTCCTAAATGTTAACATAAAGACATAACTTAACATAACAATTGTTTTTCTCTTTTTAGTTCTTTATTTATGAACCAGGTTTACTAGAAAAAGATATACAAACAATATTAACATAAATTCCGTTTGCTATACATTTTTGCAGTGTTATGTTAATGAAATCACGATACAGAATGACATTGATGTAACAACTACAATCGACGACTGAACAAAATCCACGCGGGGGCGATAAAGACCACGCGGCGGACTCCTCGCAAATCTGCTTTGTCATTGAAACACACTTGGCAAAGGAGGGATGTCAGGTTGAATCTGTACAACCAGATTCCGCAAACCAATTAAACAGTATGTTTCATAATTCTTCTGGTTAGACTTGATCAAGCAAGCACCCTAAACAACTTTATTTAAGGCGAACAATAGGCTATGATATCAAGGGGTTCATCATTTCCAAAATAACTAAACTAACATGTTTACGTTAGTTTGATGCCATAACCAGTACAATAGAACGTTTGCTCTAATTTCCTCCTCAGACACAATAATGATAATATAATAGTTGTATAATACAATGATGAATAAAACATGAAACAATATTTAAAAGCATTCAAAATGTGATATGTCAAACAGCTACCATATGTTACATTTCCGTAATACATTAGTAATACAAGAAGCAATATGAATTGTATTCCAATGTGCGTTTTGGATGGGGAGCAAAACTTGAATAATGAATTGAAATTAAACTAATTTGCCATGTGACATTATTCTCTAAAAAGAATCCATCTGACACACACATACAAACACAAACGTGCGCGCGCGCGCGCACACACACACACACACACACACACACACACACACACACACACACACACACACACACACACACACACACACACACACACACACACACACACACACACACACACACACACCCCTTGCGGTGTTTTCCGGGATCACGCCACTGCTTCCACTTAGGATCCATAGCGATATGGCTGATCACCGGACGGGACGGCGTTGTCAGCATAAGCCAACAAATCATGCAGTAAAGGTCGAAAACAACGAACTCATTGAAAAAGCGGGACATTACAGCATACAATGTATGTAGGGATACGATTTAGCCGTTAACAATAGGGCGAAATATTCTGTTAAATAACCAACTAGTTAGACGAACTTGTCGCAGTGGATGCAAACGTGCCGGATTACCATACAGAAGTGGAACAATAGTCTCCTGCATCCAAATATTTCACCAGGTTAGTGCTACTGCTGCAATGTGTCTTATCTCCGCGTACCGCAATGATAATGCAATTACATTGGTATAAACGGGACAACGGGAGGAGACAGGAAGACCTATTTTAAGGTTAGTCTCTTACCTGACAATGCAGGTGTCACCGTCTCTCTGGTTTCTGGTCTTGGGTCGAGAGAGAAAAGACATCACAACGTTTGAAATGCTTGCAGAAGCTCCCATCGGTAGGCTGCCTCATTAGAAACTCTGAAACGTAGACCTAACACGAACTACTCAAACATCACGATACGTCAACGCCATTACAACATGGTAGAACATACATTTTAGTAGACTACACCGGTTTTTAAACGCGGTTTTATCCGATGAAGTCTCCTCCCCCCCGGAGGGTGGTGTTGAACTTTTGTTTGCGCCGTCCCGACTCTCCGTTCCCGGATGCCTGCGCCAGGAAAACACGGGGAGAGAGAGGGACGAACCAGAACCGGAGGCCTGAGACTTCCCCGGTCCCCTACGCCTCCGATGCATTTTGGCTCATTTGTTCATCAAGATACGATAGTCGAGATTAAATGCGCCTTGTGCTATCAAGCGATTTGCAGGCCTATCAATTCTCCGGATATGTGAGCGCGATTGAGTAGTTCGCCAACGGGACAGTCCGGCAGTGTCGCAATCTAGTCAATACATGATTGTAGGCCTATGTATGGATAGATATATGTCCGAAATTGTAAATAAATTCGTTTTCCCGTCCATTTTTCTCACTGCGTCATGGCGTATTTTCAGCAGACATAAATTAGATTAAGCTTGTACTATTTACCAATGAGAATGCTCATCCAAGTTGTTATAATAATATACTAAGCTAATAATAATAATAATTAAAAACGTCATTGTTGAACTTCATCTAATCGGCGCAGGTTTATACCCAATCATACGTTAAATAGATTAGGCTAGTTAGGCTTCCACAAAGCTTACAAACCATACCATTTATTGTTATGGTTGATAGACAGTCCACCCTCTCTTTACACTTCTTCATTTATCTTGCATAGTAGCCTACTCGTGCTTCAATGCAACTGTTGACTATCTGACTTTTGTGATGCTGGAAAATATAATTGTTTTAATCGTTTTTGCTTCTTTAAGGCATGCTATAAACTGCTCATATTCGTTTATTTTCCTCTCCACGTAGGTTTTCTCTCAGTTAAGAAATGCCAAGGAGGAGCTGAAGGCTCATTAGTGAATAGACTTTGAGTATACAGTACGTTTGTGTATGTATGTGTGTGTGTGTGTGTGTGTGTGTGTGTGTGTGTGTGTGTGTGTGTGTGTGTGTGTGTGTGTGTGTGTGTGTGTGTGTGTTTAGAGGATTCTGTAGTGAGGCAGATTTCTGTTACTCAATTACTCATGCATCCTCAAGCCTGAGTGGGGCTTGAAGTGGAACTGTCCATTCTATCACTCTGTGTGTGTGAGTGTTGTGTGTGTGTGCGTGCGCGTGTATGGGTGTTTGTGTGTGCGTGTTTTATGTGTAATGTGCATTTAACGTAAGTACAAAAAGAGTATGTAAAGGTCCTTCGGTTCATTTATTGTGTTACTGCATAAATCATTTCCACAGCTAGCCTAGCAAGGCTGACGTGCTGCAGTACCCTATGTGGAATCACTGGCCAAACAGGGACTGTGCATAGCAAGACCATTAAAGCTCAATGAAAGACACAGGTAGCAGAGAAGAAGCTCCTTCTTTTTCTTTGCTGTTTTCTTTTCACCTCAGGAACGGCTGTTCCCGGCCTGGGCCGGTAACCTAGCAACCCCAATGGTGTGTGTCTTGAATAAATCAGACATTCAGACTGTAAGTTCCTACTCTGTCCTTCTCAGGGGTGTGTCAGTGCCAGCCTCCCGGCTTCACCACTCTACCTTCATGCCAGTACACAACCACACACACAGCCACACACACACACACACACACACACACACACACACACACACACACACACACACACACACACACACACACACACACACACACACACACACACACACACACACACACACACATAACCACAATCCAACCCAACCCAACACACACAAGCACAGATGCATGCACATGCACACATACAACACAGCACACAAACACACACACACACACACACACACACACACACACACACACACACAATGACCTTCCCTTCTACATTTTTTATTTTTGAAAATCACAGATGTAAATTTAAGTGAAGCAAAGCAATGTACTGACCACATAGTTGTAACATCTATGTACCAATCAGCTGTTAAGTGACATAAGTCTGTAGAGTGCTCTGTTGAGTTACAGCAGACAAGTTGAGTGTGCAAATTCTGCTCACAATTTAGTGAGAATTGCATGCCAGAGACTAGGCTAGCTATTGGCTCCCAGTTAGCTGTTTGTGTTCTGTTAGCTGTAGTGATCTGGTTGATTTCATGGGATAAGGTTAGCCTGTCAAGGTCAAGTTGTCTCTGGGGGTCTGTGGTTACGGTCATCCGTTTATTTCACAGGGTATAAGTAGTTGTAGGTGTATGGTTATCTGATGGTACATATTGTTTTGTAGGGGTCTGTTTATTTCCTGGACTGTGGTTAGTTGTAGGGGTATTGTTAACTGTTGGGGTCTGGTTAGCTGATGGGGTATGTATTGTAGTCTTTTGGGTATATGTTTATTTTTTGGGGTATGTCTTTGTTTTGGCATCTGTTTATTTCTTGGGGCATGGTTATCTGCTGGGACCAGGTTAGCTTTTGTGGTACTGTTAGCTGTATCAATCTGCTCCCTGACACTTGAATAACTGACAGGCTCTCCTCAATGCCAAGTCCATTTGCACAAGGCATTTGGTAACCAGTACACACACACAAATGAATGCACGCAAACACACACACACACACACACACACACACACACACACACACACACACACACACACACACACACACACACACACACACACACACACACACACACACACACATACATACACTCACTGGCGTGCACACGTGAAAAACCCTTTCCAGCATGCAACTAATCTTTTCTTGAATACAATTTATTTGTAATGTAGGTGAAGAAAATGTACACAATTTATAAAAACAAACTAAGCAAAATATTCAAAATACCATTAATAATAACTATATCATAGAAATGGCCTATTGAGTTTCTATCCATTAACCTAGTTTCTACCTTAAATCATTTTGGTAACTTTATTTGAGGAGAATTATATTCTGTGTAGCATTTATTAAGAATAAGGAAATGTATAGATTTGACAAATATAGCAAGTCAACGTGTTCCCTGAAGAGACACTGTAATGAGATTCATATTGTGTTGCTCTTTATGCTAATTCAATACAGAGAGGAGGGAGACTGTGAAATTACTCATTATAGTGTGTGTGCATGTGTATGTGTGTGTGTGTGTGTGTGTGTGTGTGTGTGAGTGAGAGTGTGTGCACTGCATTGGACCCTATGCAGCAATGCACACTCTCGGTTGCATGAGTGGTTGGCCGCTCCAGCGCCTGTTTATCCTGGTAATACATTCTAAGCAGTGTATTATTCCGTAGCATCTCCCAAGTCATTTGCTCCTGTTACATTCCTGGATGACTCCGAGGTTACGGCTACTTTTCTAGCTATTGCTTTTCAAACCACGATGGAGAAGGGTAGGAGGGTATGCAAATGTTGGGGGAGGGAGATGTGTTCCCTACTGATAATCCACACTTAACGGATAGTCGCAAGACCGAAACAAACGAAACCCCCCTAACCCCCCTTCCCTCATACCCCCCGCCCCCCCCCCCCCCCCCCCACCACATATGTTCTTCTCTTCTGCAAAGTCCCTTATCTCTTGAGTTACGTCTAACGGCGGTGGAGGCCACAGTCTGTGGTCTGCCTTAACGTTAACCGACACAGAAACAACACGGTGAGCCTTTAAAATACGTTTCTAAGCTCATCTTCTCAAAACAGAGAACCCAAGAGCCCAGCTGTGCTGAGCGGGAAGAGTCGGGGGGGTTTTGAGCCCTTGCTCGTCTTTAATGGGCTAGCGAGGCAGAGGCACAGAAAGGATGAATGGCTTTTGTTAGAACCTCCAAGATTCTACACAAAGAGCAAGGCGTGGGATGTGTGTGTGTGTGTAAATGTGTGTGTGTGCATTCATGGCGTGCACGTCAGCTGCCTCGCCCCGTGGGGTTAGATAGATGGAGAGGGATGTTGACTGGAGATAGAAATATCCTGCCATGCACGGCTCCTCCTCCAGCCAGAGGAGGCACACTGGGAACAGGGAGCACCAGGAATCAAGCACGAGCACAGCCACGCATGCCAATACACACACATACCAAATGGGTGGTAAACACTGGTAGTGGATGAGGTGTTATACCCCCCCACCACAAACACACACATACATAATCAATTGTTATTATTATTATTATTATTATTATACGGAGAGAGCTGGTAACACACACAGGATCACACAGACGCGCACAAAGTGACAATTCTTAATTGAGATACACGCAAATGTATTATACCGAAATATGACTAATAATGATAGTACAAAGACACTAATACAGCCAATAGACATTACTGATTACATGGCTAATAAGTGTTGCAGTGCTTCTACTGCGGCTGTACCAAGGTGGCTGTTCTGACGTTTGTCAACTTTCAAGTATTGCAACTTTGAGGTCAGAATGCCATTCCTTCAAAAGGAATGGTGTAATATGCACCAATGCCAGTTTGGTTGTTGAATAAAATCATGTAGGTATAGACAAAAGCATTGTATGCACCTAGATGTTTGCAATTCTTCTAGTATCTACATTTAAACAACCACAATATTTTGAATTAGGTTTTATTGTATTTTCTGAGTATTTTATATTGTCGAATGATATCTCCAGATGTATCTCTCTGGGACATGCTACGTGTTGTTGTCATCAGCAAATTGAAGCTTCAGTTTCCACACCACTAACTCAAAATAAATAGCCACGGGAAGAATTAATTATTGTCATGTGTCAATCACAGCTGTTCCGGGACAGTTACTGCTGTCTGAAACCTCTGGGGGGATCTTCCATCTGCCTTCCTACTCCATTCTTCCTACTTTTTGTTTTGTCTCCTTCCACGGTATTAGTCTCTCCGTCTGTCTGCCTGTCTGTCTGGTTGAAATGCTGGATCTTGGGATACATAGACAAGTAGAGAACAAAGGCTGTATGTCCAGGGAGTGTGCACTGCAGTGGGTTTTCATGCACATGAACATCACTTATTCAAAACAGCAAAGTAACAAGAAAATCGTATAATATAAAAGAAATTTGCCCTTGAATTGATGTTGTTTTTTGATGTGTTTTTGCAACCTTTCTTGGTTGCAAAATGGTGACCCCATTTCAAAATAGACTCATTCCACATGAAATTCACAGCATACACAGCATCATACTGTTGGAATGTGTTACTTCAATGTATATTTCTAGACATGATACAATGGGGAATTTGTCTTTGTGTGAAACAATAAAAAATAAAATAAATGCAGAATTGTGATAACACATGCCTTTGCTACGGTATATTAAGTGTCTACAGGCTCTACATCTACAGTATTCCTGATGACTGCAGGAGCTGCAATGATGTCAGTGGTGGCTGACAAAGATAATCATAGGCCTACATAAATGATAATAGTAATCAGACATGATGATGCTGATTATGGTTGTCTGTCTCTCTCTCTCTCTCTCTCTCTCTCTCTCTCTCTCTCTCTCTCTCTCTCTCTCTCTCTCTCTCTCTCTCTCTCTCTCTCTCTCTCTCTCTCTCTCTCTCTCTCCCCCTCTCTCTCTTGCCCTCTAGGGCTGTGGGCCCCGCCCACCCGCCCAGCCAGGCTGCTGAGAAGATGGACAGGATGAAGATAATCAAGCGGAGGCTGTCCATGTCTCTACGCAGCGCTCGGCCCGTCGACGAGACCCTGTCTGAGCTGGCCGAGCAGATTAACCTGGAGGAGCCCCCCGTAGCCAGGGACAATGGTGAGACACACACACACACACACACACACACACACACACACACACACACACATTATGTACACATGCGTGCACACACATGCACACACACGCAGGCAAGCACATGCACACACACACACATGCGCACACACACACGTGCACACACACACGTGCATGCATATACACACACACGTAAACGAACACACACATCTTAAAAAAGAGCAGTCACTTTCACACATGCATATAAATAAAAACACACACACACACACATGCGCACACACACACGTGCACACACATACGTGCATGCATATACACACACATAAACGAACACACACATATCTTAAAAAAGAGCAGTCACTTTCACACATGCATATTAATACAAACACACATGCACACACACACACACACACACACATGTAAACAAACACACAGATCTTAACAAGAGCTATCTAACAAACTGGAGCCATGCTAACCTTCGTCATCTCCACCACATCCATATCATTCAACTCATTCTCATTTCACTGTCACCAGGGTGTTTGGCCACACCTTCACATTCACACGGTCCTACAGCTGCCGAGACCCGGTCACAGCAAGAGTAGAGTGGACATTTTCTCAACGTCTTACTTACTTATCGGGCCACATGTAAATAATCAGAATTCCTGTGTCCCCTGCCTCAACTTAGCTACAAAAGTATGCAGAAAGTGTATTGTTGCTGTAAGAAGCCTTTGGACTGGTATGGGCCACCTGCTGGCATCCCGCAGAACTGCAGGCTTGGTTGCAAAGAATGAAGAGAGCTACTTCAGCCAAGAGGCAAAGTGTGTATGTGTGTGTGTGTGTGTGTGTGTGTGTGTGTGTGTGTGTGTGTGTCAGCCCTGTTGGAGACTAAAACCAGGTCAGAACAAAGATTGCAGGGGAGCTCCCTCATTAGCTAATAAAGACTGGGAGAAAGAACAAGAGAGCAAGGGACAGAGTGACAGAGTGAGCCAAGTGACAGAGTGAGCAAATGTCAGAGTGAGCAAGATGAGGTTCAAATATAGCACCACCTTGTGTTTATATTTATTTTGTATTTTTAAGTCCTCTGGGGATGCCGGGAACATTTATACAATACCCTTCAAGTACCGTGCAATGTGGTTTAATTTCTAGAGCAGGCACTAAGACAAAAAAGGGGGAAAGAACAAGGGAGTGAATGCAATAGGGTGCAAGCGGCAAGATAAGATCAAGGAAGTGACTCACAGATTGGAAGGAACAATATTAAACTTTAACTAGTGGTGCGTTTCTCGTACGCTGTGCCCACTTTGCTTTGCGTTCCCTCTCCCCATCTGGTTCCCGGTTGCCAGGAATAGCAGTGGGCTGAGTCACGGGCTGTTGAATGCCTTTCCCACGGCTGCCACAGGTGATAATTAGTCGCAGGATCTGCTCTGTCATACCAGGTTCCGCACAAAAACACTGGTCTGTCCCACAGCGCTTAGAAAGCTGTTATCGAAGCTCTCGCAGCTCAATGGTTTACCAGTGGATCCGTGTATCGTTACATCACAGTACCGAGTCAGGAGGCCTGCTTAGTGTGCCTCTCGGTGTTAACCAAAGCTATATACGAACCTCAGTGGACACTCACATGCAGCAATCCATACCAATACCGTACCCGCCAAAAGCCGAGCACCAAAGCCGGCCCAAGTTCAACCCACACAGGTTGAACCCTTTCCCGCCAATGATATACAAGGGGCTTAACCCTGACCAGTTCCTTGATGGGAAAAGCAGTATCAGGGACTAAGAACCACCCAAGGACGTTGAAGGGTTGAAGGACGGTGTGTGGATTAAGAGGCCCTTTGTGAAGAGCCCAACATAAGGTGTACAAGAGGCTTTAGTAGCAATATATGTGTAGCAAGCTATGTTGTTATGTCAGGGTAAAAAAGTCATTGTGAGTTACATGTGTCCTGTACATTCTTATGTCGTTTTTGTTGTTGTATAATCTTAGGGTCATGTTTTATGTTTATACAAAGACGAAATCCACCACAGCGCCCCCCGTGGGATGGGAGTGTCTACAGCGGACAGTGGAATAGCACTTTCGACAGCGGACAAGGGACTATTCCCCTCCCCAGTTGGAGGTCAAACAAATCTCTCAAATAACTTAATTCTGTGTGCCATCCATCTCCCTTCAATATCCTTGGTCCGTCCTCGTAGAGGAGAAGAAGGATTGATGTAGGACAGTATGGGGCTCAAGGCTGATACCTCGCTGGGGTTTACAGGACAATAGTCCCCATATTGGGGATTATTTGCAATAGGGAAAAGCATTGCTTGCGTTGGCATACACACCCACATACAACCACACACGGGGAAAGTTTCGCTGGGTACACACAGACATGAGGTGAATTATAATGTATCATCCCACATATAAATCCATGAGGCGAGAATAAAAAAAGGCATTTCTTTGGTTGAGCTCTGCTTCGAGTCATGAGATGAAATGCACATTGCCGGTATCAGTGATTAAGGCTTATCGGTTTATCCTAGCTAGCACTGAGATGTCTGTCACTTATCGGTCCCTGTGGATAGAGCTTGTTCAACAACCCCATGTCACACCACATATCAAGCCATCCTGTTATGAATTTTATGTTAGGGTAATGACTCTGCTAGTCAACCAAGGTCGCTTGTCCATTATCTATGGCCGGTATCTGGTACTCCGTTCATACGCCATTCAGTCATTTTCCTTTTCTTTTTTTTCTCAATCTTGGACTAAAGCAACCTCATCTGTCTCTTCATTCTCATTCATGCTTCTTCTCTGACTACCTATGGCTCACTATCCCCACTCGCCAATCTCCTAACTTCAGCTCCTACACCCCCTTCACTCCAACTTGATATGCTGGTGATATTATGTCTGTTTCTTATTGTGTTGCGTCTTGGTGTTTGGGCTCTCTGTGACCTTGTGTCGTGTCCCTTCTGCTCTTCCTCCCACCCTCCTTTATTCTATTCTTCTCTTCTCTTTTCTCTTCTCATGTCGTCTGTCTGTCCTCTTTCCCTGCTCTCGTGCCCCCCTATGCTGTGCTCCTTTCCTCCCTCCCTGTTGGCTTGTTTGTGCCATCCTGTCATGTATCCTGTCCGCCCACTCATACCTCATCCCGCGACTTTCTCCCTTTTCCCAAAATTCTCCCTTTTCCGCAACCACCAATCACTGACCTCTGCCTCCCTCTGCCTCCTCTTCTGTCCACCACCTGTCTCCCTCTCTCTCTTTCTCTCTCTGTCTCTCTATCGCTCTCTCTGTCTATCGCTCTCTTTCACTGTCTCTCTCTCTCTCTCTCTCTCTCTCTCTCTCTCTCTCTCTCTCTCTCTCTCTCTCTCTGTCTCTCTCTATCGCTCTCTCTCTATCGCTCTCTCTCTATCGCTCTCTCTCACTGTCTCTCTCCGTCATGCTCTCTCTCTGTCTCTCGCTCGCTCTCCTTTTCTCCTCCCCTCTCTCCCGTGTTGCCCTCGCTCTTCTCTCTTCCCCAACCGCATCGCCTCGTTGTGTTTGCTGGTGGGCGCTGGCAGAGCCCATGGTTGTGTGTGCGGTGCACCCCCCCGCCTCCCACAGCGCCCCGGCCTTCTTGCGCCAGTACGCCGGGCAGCTGGGCCGCACCGCTCTGCGCAGGGAGCTGGAACGGGACAGACCTTACCTGAGCCTGCACAGGACCGGATCTCTGGGTACATGGCTCACACACATGCACATGCACACACACACACACACACACACACACACACACACACACACACACGTGGCACACACACACACACACTTAACTTCACATGCATGCACACATGCCAGGGCAAAAAAAAAACACACACATGTGCACACACACAAACAAAAACACATGCACACACATGAACACGTACACACACATACACACACATACTTTCAGTACATCCCGAGAATTTAATTTAACCGAATTGTGAAATCATCATTTACGGTTCCCATTTGGCCAGTCCCTCAATAATTGCCATGAATTTAAGGGACTAAAGCTCTGACCTAAATCCGAGACACACACACTAAACCCCCCCCCCCCCCCCCCATCTCTCTGTCTGTGTAATGTAATGGAGCGTGTGGTCAGTGGGTATAAAGATCCCTGTAATCTCATTTTCCTGGTGGGCAGAATGGCTGCAGTACAGAGCAGGGAAATGGAGGGCGAGGCAGGAGGCCGCAGATGGTGAGCAGAGTTAACATCTGAAGTGTGGGGGCATAGGAATATTACAATGAATGGATATGGATCAAGTGGATGTATTGATATAGACAGAGAGAGAATGCAATAGAAAGAGAGAGAGAAATGGAATGTGGAGAAGTGCTTCACAGGCATTGGCTCTAAGTTTCCACGGCACACGTTATGTGCCATACATACATAAGTCTAGAATAGCCTGCCAGTGCTGTTCTCTACATGCGACGGGATATATTGGACGACTCTCGCTAGCTAACCTTTAAACATCCCCTATGACACCTGGGCGGGCTGGACTATAGATAGGCGCCGGCTGTCTCACTCAGCGCGGGTTAATCAGAGGAGTAGCCTTGTAGTGGCAGCTCACAGGCTTTAGGAGCACAGCTGCCCTGAAAGGCTGAGAATGTGCGGTGCTAAGCCCCCCCTCCCCACCTCCAAGACTGGGTATGCAGTGAAAGGAGTGAGGAAGCGGTGTGGAGGAGCTAAAAGGTCTGCTCCGGCAGCTTTGCTCTCTGCCCCATGCTCAGCTGGCAGACCTGACCTGAAATGAATGAATTAAGTAAATAATGATTCACATTACTGTGACAACTAAGGCCTCTGAAGCAGATGGTTGTATATATAAATATATTTAGTACATTTTACAGCATTTTAATTCTAGCCCTATATAACTATATTTTAGTATTTAGCATTGTAATGTATCGGAAATACAATGTATCACAGCATGACTGTGAATTTGCGGTGATACAATGTCGGTGGGTTAATAGGTATGACTACAGTGTGTGTGTGTGTGTGTATGTGTGATCGTGTGCGTGTATGTGTTTGTGTGTGTCTGCCCTTCTCTCTCGTTTGTCGCGCTGACTCATTGTTAGCCACTCAGCAGTCGAACCACGTCGGCCCCTTTAATGGAACGACATGATGATGCAATCTCTTTGCTACAGCACTAAAGTGATTACCTCTGCGCTCTCTCTCTCTCTTTCTGTCTCTCACTCTTTGTTTCTCACTCTCTCTCTCTCTTTCACACACACACACACACACACACACACACACACACACACACACACACACACACACACACACACACACACACACACACATGCACTCACATGCACACACACACACACACGCACACCTTTCTCTGTCCGAACCATTTCCTTCTCTTTCAAACTCTCTCTTTCTATATAGGGGTTTGGTAATGAAATACACGTTTCATCTGAGTAAATGGATCTGGTGGCAGGATTCAGATATGTATTTCGGATATGTGTTTTTGGCAACGTGCCCGATGAACGGGGGGGCTTTTTAAAGCATCTCTATTAATCTGTTGCTTACTAGGGCCAACGCCCGTATGCACCGCACTTGGTGCTTACAGGATGAGCATCGTTCTATAACTATAAATACAGTTCAGTTCTCTCTCTCTCTCTCCCTCCCTCTCTCTCTCCCACACTCTCTCTGTCTCTTTCTCTTTGCGGGCACTGCTGCATTTTATTCCTATGAAAACAGTGGGGTGGAAACTGCTCAAAACCTAGTATCTCTTTCTGTCTCTCCCTCTTTTCTCTCTTTCTTTTTGTCTGTGGCTCTCTCTCTCTGTCACACTCTCTCCTTTCTCTTGGAGTCTCATGGGTTGTTTGGGCTCATGGGCTGGGTTGGGGGTGTAATGTGATGCCTTAAGCAGGAGTAGCCTCCTCCCAACTCCCATAAGTGATTCGATGTAAACCAGGAAGCGCTCATCCTACTCACATAACTGGTGCTATCAAATGATGCCCACCATGTTAATGTTGACCTATTGTAGATGATAGGAGGTATGCGTGTGTGTGTGTTTGTGTGTGAATGTGTGTTTGTTGGTGGGGTAGTTGAATGCAGCCTTGAGCTCAGGGACTCTGCTCCCAATAATTGAATAATCAGATTCCTCAGACAGAGATAAAAGGCTTAGAGGTAATTACCACAGCCTGGTTTCTGCCTCCTCCCGTCCCAGGGTGTTGGTGTGTGCGTGTGTATGTGTGTGCGTGTGTGTGCATGTGTCTGTGTGCGAATGTGTGTGTGTGTGCGTGTGGGGATTGCACCTCCTCACTGTTCACACTTGGCTGTGAGTGTTGTGAAATGGAATATGTATGCGTGTAATGTCCCAAAAAAGACATTTTGATCGTGCGTCATGCAAACCTGCTCTTATCGAGACACAGAGTGGGCAACCCCTGTGGCAGAGAGACGTGTGCAGAGAATACCGGAGAGTAGCGAAGGATTTGCTGGAGGCACAGCAACAGCTCTGAATATAAAGAGAAAAGTAAGCAGTGATGTACGAGGGCTAGAGAGAGAAGGAGGGAGCTTTTGTCCTTGACTTGACACGTTCAAAGGCGGTTAAAATGCCTGAACATCAGGGATGCAGTGCTCGGGCAATACCAGTGTTGGAAAGTACTGTCTGTGCTCTGAATACCTACGTCCCTATTGGTTTTATAAGTGTGGGACTGTGTGTGTGGTGTACTTTGTGTGCCTTGTTATGCTTGTACATGTAAAAACATGAGTCAGTATATGAGGAGAAAATAACTTGACATGGTGGATAATATGTGTGAGTGCGTGCACGGGATCACAGTGTGCCTCTAGTAACATGAGGGTGGGTCAATAGCAAGTATAATTTTTGGTGTATAATGCATCTGTGTGCGTGAGTGATGTGTTTGTGTATATCCACCTTGTGTGTGTCTCAATTAGCTTTGCTGTAACTAGAGCATAGCAGGTAATTTGTTATACTGAGTGGTTCTCTATGATATCTTCCTCATGACTGACTTTGGAATTGAAATAGCGCAGAGAGAGAGGACAGAAGGACAGAACAAGAGAAATAACTGTGATCAGGAAGAGACGGCGATGGAGAGAATGTGGGAGGGGGGAAGATGGAGCGTGGATGCCAAATGCATCACTGGCTCACAGAGAGAGAGAGAGATGGAGAGAGAGAGACAGGGAGAGAGAGAGAGAGCGCGAGAGAGCAGGCCAAGAAGACTATCACGCAGAAAATGTTGTCATCAGTCGCTCCATATGAGGAGACGGGAAGTGTAAATTCATCACCCGTTCTGGACCCAGACACATGAGAGGGAGTGGGTGGGGGAGAGAGAGAGAGAGAGAGAGAGAGAGAGAGAGAGAGAGAGAGAGAGAGAGAGAGAGAGAGGGTGACCGATAGAGAAAGGTTGGATGATAGAGAGGAGAGAGAGAAAGGGCTCATTATTACATAGGAGGAGGGAGGAGAGAAAGGTAGAGGGAGGGAACTGAGGAAACGCAGAGGAACACGATTGGAGAAGCAAGAGGCGGGGCCGAGAAGTGGAGGAGGGCGACAGAGATGGACAAACAACTGTAGAGGGAGGGAGAGAGAGAGAGAGGCGGGAGACACAATGGCGTGAACAGAGCGTGTTGAACAACAACAACAAATGGAGGACGGGACCACACAGAAAAAAAGAACGGCAGAATTAAAAGAGAAAGAAAGAGAACAGGATAGATAGTACTGACATCACCAGCATGACACTGGTGATGTCAGAGATATGAAAACACCAAGAGAGAGTTTTATTCCCTGCAAAACAATTGACATGTTTTTTAGGATTGTGGTTTGTGCGTGGGTGTGTCACGACGAAGGGGGGAACTGTGCTCGTAAACAGTTCACAGTCCACGCGGCACACCTGTTATAATTACCATACCTGTTCCAATGGGCGAGGCGAGAGGGCTGCACCTCCCTGTCTATGCCGCTTGCTCAGTCAGCCCTGCAGCACCGCATTCTCCTGCACTATGTCTGACCTTCCTGAGTCAGCAGGCGGGGCGGACTGCAGAAGGGAGGAAGAAGAAAGAGAAGCATGAGGGAGAGAGAGAGGTATAGAGAGGGAGTGTCTACGGGAGCAGAGAAGAGAGAGCGAGAGAGAGAGAGAGAGAGAGATCGTGCGCGAGAGAGAGATGAAGTGGATACGAGCTAGGGGGAGCCGTTTCCACTGTTAGGTCTGTTTAGTCTAGTCTGAACAACCGCCGTCTCTGTCCTAACTGTCAACAGAACAAGACGTGTCTGGAGTAGTGTCCCTATACAGGTGAATGCCTGCGAGAATTGAACAAATTTCTGATTGGTTATTGGAAGTTTGGATTGCGACCCACCCGTGTATCTTTTGACCGAACACCAGGCTGAAGCTGGATCTTGTCATCTTGTGATCTTGTGATGGAAAAACAAATCTAAAACTCCCCAGAAAAGGATTTTTCTTCACTGGAAATATTCCTCTCCGAGGCGTTCCAATTTTTATCATTTCAACGGTCTCATTCTTTTTTTTAAAGGTTTTATTTAAGGTTTACAAACCTTAAAAAGGTATTTTTAAGGTTTACAAACACCATATTCGAAAGCAGTTTGGGAGAACTTCCAGGGATCTTTGCACCTGTCAAACATGGAAGAGTCTGGGGGGCGAGGGGTGAGGGCAGCAGGAGATGGAGTGAGAACGGGGGAGCGGGACCCCTCACAGAGGCTGTCTCCATTCCGCATGCTTCGGATGCTGGAGGCGTGCAGAACCCCTGGGAACCGCATCGGTGAGTCCTCCATATGTCCCCCCCCCCCACCCCCTGCATGTCCCGCAGAACCCTGGGACCCGTTCAGAGCCGTTGGGTTTCTTGATGTATGAATATGTCATGAACATAAGATTTACTGTACACTAGTTCTAGGCAGTTCCACACCTCTGTTAACACAGTCTGTCTCTGGGCGCACGCATGGTGGGGTCTGTCATTTGTTGGCTCATTATAGAGAGTGGAGAATGAACATCAAACATACGTCCCGAGGAAATACAGATGCTAATTTATGCTAATCAACTCTGTATTAGAAATTGTTGAACCTACGTTTAACAGTTTCTGATAGAGATGAATTACTACGATGTGCCTTTCATGATCGAAACATGCAAAAGGCTGGCCTGAAGCCCCGTTGCTCATGTTACGGTGGGTTAATGAGCTAACCCCAGGGGTAATCTACACAGATAGACCTCTTGGGTTTGTGGTTGGGTGGTTTGGGTTATACTTTGTCCTGTAAATCAATACAACCAACCTAATGTGATATTTCAAAGTAGTTTGAAAGTCAAACAAGGACCAACATTTTAAATTTGGTTATCAGGCCTATCCTCATTTCGGGTTTAAATAGTTATCTGGCCCAGGCACTAGCAAGTCAGGTCATATGAATTTGCCTGTATTTGGTTACTGTGGGTGCTCAAGTACAGCTGAGTCTTTGTTATATCTCTATGACTCTTGAATGGAAATCGCTCTTCTTACTTCCTCATTGCTTCATCTGCTTTTTCAACCCTTTTCCAAGCCCAAATGCTACCAAGACCCTGAAATGATTTCCTGCCAATAAGCCCAGTGATAATAATAACAGTGATAATCAGCTAAGACCTCTCCCCTAACCTTGCTAGCACATCTGAAAGCTCACGTGTGTCAGACATGCTATTCAAATCTTAACTAGGCCAACCTGGCTGCTCCACAGGCCTGTAGCAGCCCATAACATCCACTGTCTGCAGGCAGTCTGTCTGCTCCTAAGGCAGACAGAGTGTCTAGAGACCGTGAGGGACACTCACATTTGGACACTGCATGTGTTTGTTCGTGACCTTTGGCGTTTTTTTAATTGAATATATATTCTCTATATTTATTTGTTATTTTGCGAATACAATCTTGTACGGGTTGTCCGTCAGCAACTGGCAATTAACCTTTTGGTTTGATGGAAAACACGGATCAGGACACGTAGCCCGTGATGTCAGTGGCACGCTGCAATGCGCCCTGCGCCTTGTGGATGTTTACACGAAACACACAAGATCACGGCATCTTCTACCAGATTGACTTTGCATAGCAGCACCAATGCATTCACAGACATGCTGCATGTGTGTGTGTGTGTGTGTGTGTGTGTGTGTTCTTTATGGATGCACACCAATATGTAGATGCTCTGGCTCAACGTCCGTCATCTTGGTTTCAGTTACGCCGGAGCTAATGTTTCGACATTATTAATGGCTGATGGTTGATTCCTGATACGTATACCCACGACTTTGTTTTCCTTCTAAGTTACTCTATCCACAAACCTGGGGATTAATTGCCACCTGCGGCAGTGGCATTCCCAGCATTTAAATAATTTAAGTAATTTCAGCAGATGGACATTAGCTAATGAGCATATGCTACTGTGTCAACATATATATGAAGATATCTGTTACGCTTTTCAGGTGGAATTTAATCTCACAGAGGACTGTCAATATTATCATGTATATTTGTATTTCAAATATTTATTTTGCCCTTAATCGTTTTTTCGACCTAAAGGTCTATAACTATCCAATAGTGAGGTATTCATGGTCTTATGACACACAATAAAACTGCTTTGACAGACAAACCCCTTCAGCCAATCCACATATCAAACATGTGACGCCCTCACAGTATGTTGTTCAGTCGATACACAGGATGAAGAATGGCGATTAACTCTGCTAGTGCATACTAGTTGTTATTGAGTGTAGTTCTGCAATAACTGCACTTATGGCTGTGTTTACTCTACTAATGATAACGTTACCGCTCGTTGCTTTGGGCTATGCCATCACTGTTTTTCATGCGGCAGCCTGTATTTTACATCATCAACTACGACGCAGTCCCTGATTGGCCTGATTACAATGTAACTTCTGGAAATCGATGTGGGCGGCTAGATGTCCAGACTGATCCGTGTAGCGAAACAGAATGTGAGGTCATGTGATCCAGATGGTCTCCAGGCTAGGAGATTGCTGACATAAGCAATAGATATTTGGTGATCCATTTAAAAGGTCTCATAGTTGTCCTGTATACACGAACTGACTGCCTAATGATTCATTCACTTAGTGTGTAGTAGAGCGATGCCATTACGTTCGCCGGGACATTGATATTACCAGCAATTGTTGATTGGGTTGAAACACTTGTGTGTGGAACCAGATGCAGTAAAGCGTCACAAACATGTTCAGAGATATATAGATATGAGGTTATGGGCCAGAAAAGGTCAGGAACCACTGGGCTAGGGACTTAGCAACCACCTATCTCCATATGTGTATTGCCTATTCAGTGCATAAGTCACTGTGGAGAAAAAACTGATAAATAGGGAATAGTAATAGTTATATGTATTAAATTAAAATTAAATTAAAATAGGTGGAACGAGGTTGAGAATATGGTCTTGTCTTCACAAACTAGTATGCAATGGCCACACTCCAGGTTTCAGCCATGTTATTAAGACCAGCCTCCCTCCCTTGCAACCTAACCATTACCACCAAATGAAGGACAGGGACACACACACACACACACACACACACACACACACACACATACACACAAGAATCAGCCTCAGGTTGTGCTGTCCTACTCCACAGCTGCCAGACAGTGCAGCATAATAAATTGCCTCACCGTCCAGTCCTCCATTACTATCCCACAATACCCGGCTTGGCTGAGGTGTCACAACCACTCAGGGGAACCATTTTTCTTTCCCCTTCATTAGTTCTGCTCTCCCATTTCCCTATCCTCTTACCCGCCACCCTTTCTCCCCCCCACCCTCATGCTGTTCCAGGTGATAACAGAGGGCTAAGGGAGATGTTTCTAATGATAACAATGAAAGCACCCCTCCGGTCTTCAGCCTTACGGTCCCATCTCTCTCTCTCTCTCTCTCTCTCTCTCTCTCTCTCTCTCTCTCTCTCTCTCTCTCTCTCTCTCTCTCTCTCACTGCAGAAGCTACACGAATACTCCACACACACACACACACACACACACACACACACACACACACAGATCCGCACAGGAAATTACCTAGTCTTGATGGCTAGCTGTCATCACTAGACTAGTAAAACCTAAGGCGAGAGACTTCACCCTTCCCCCTACAAATACAAGGACCCATACACACATACACTATAGCACACATTCACAAACACACACTCGACCGTGCTCTGTAACACACATATGGAGCAGGCAGCCCTGTCTGCTGCACCGTGACTCATTAATCAGATGGGTTCTTGGGGGCCGGAGGTGGTGGAGGAGGAGGAGGAGGAGGAAGATGGGAGGGGTAGGAGGATAGAAGGGGGAGGAGGGGGGTAGAAGGAGGAAGAGGAGGGGGAGGAGGAGAGGGAGGGTGCAGCCAGCATATACAGTAAAGCTTCCATTGCATGCAGGGTAAATATCGATCTTAACCTCCTCCTCGTCTTACCACTGGCCCTTTCACACACACTTTGTCGTCACCCCTGTGACACTGGCGGTAGTAACGGCCTATGATCTGGAGAGCAGTGCTCTCCACCACAGCTTTTAAAGAGAGACAAGAGGAAGTTTAGGTCAGGCAGAATGCTATGTCCTCAGCCCGAACCGGTCCAGGTGGGTTTTCATGTTGTGAAACAGTCTTGTGAAATAGATGCAGGTTTTGGTGAAACCAAAAAACATTTCCTTGATATCCTGCTTCTTCGCCAGCACAAGGTCAAGCTCCCAGAACTCTTTCATTAAAAAGTGTGTTTATGTGTGTGTGTCTTATATTGTAGGCATCGTCCATGAAAATGTGAAGATGGGCTCAGATGGGGAGAGCGACCAGGCGTCCGGTACCTCTTCTGATGAGGTCCAGAGTCCTGTGAGGGTCCGCATGCGGAACAACCACCACCGACGTATCTCCAATGAGGTACACACACATACACACACACCCACACATACACACATACACACAAGAATGAGGCATGAACCATTTCTTGCACATGGTCACACAGTGGAAAAAATTGCTGCTATTTCTTGATTGCAGTGTGACATTCTGCAGATAATACCTGGGATTTGTGTGTTTCCACTAGCTGTATTAACAATGTGTGTGTGTATGTGTGTGTGTTTCCACTAGGTTTATTACTGTGTGTGTGTATGTTTGTGTGTTTCCACTAGGTGTATTAACAATGTGTGTGTGTGTGTATGTTTGTGTGTTTCCACTAGCTGTATTAACAATGTGTGTATGTATGTGTGTGTGTTTCCACTACGTTTATTACTCTGTGTGTGTATGTTTGTGCGTTTCCACTAGGTGTATTAACAATGTGTGTGTGTATGTCTGTGTGTTTCCACTAGGTGTATTAACAATGCGTGTTTGTATGTAATGTGTGTTTCATTCGGTTTATTAATAATGTGTGTGTATGTTTGTGTGTTTCTACTAGGTTTATTAATGTGTGTGTGTATGTTTGTGTTTCCACTAGGTGTATTAATAAAGTGTGTGTGTAAGTTTGTGTGTTTCCACTAGGTTTATTAATAATATGTGTGTGTGTTTGTATGTTTGTGTGTTTCCACTAGGTGTATTAATAAAGTGTGTGTTTAAGTTTGTGTGTTTCCACTAGGTTTATTAATAATATGTGTGTGTGTGTGTTTGTATGTTTGTGTGTTTCCACTAGGTGTATTAATAGTGTGTGTGTGTATGTTTGCTAATCAATTTAAAGGTTAAGGCTGTTTGTTTTGGTTCCATGTATGTCTTTGTGACGACGAATGTCTATGTAGGTCAGAGTGTGCTTATTTGTGTGTGTTTGTGTGTGTGTGTGTGTGTGTGTGTACATGTGTGCATGTGTGTGTGTGTGTGTATGTTTGTGTCTGTGTGTCTGTGTGGGAATGTGTGTTTGTAGGTGTGTGTGTGTGTGTGTGTGTAGGTGTGTATGTGCGTGCACCCATAGTTGTATGAGTGTGCATGTGAATGGGCTTGGTGATGAGCACCGCAGTCTTTGCAGGGGAAATGCCTCTGGACAAACATGCTGCTTACAGACGGTTCTCTGAACACTGGATTGCACTAGTGCATGAGCCATGTTTACCCCCTAGTCCCCCAAAATAGTAGGGCAGGGTGGGGGGCTGGGCTGGCAGTGGAGGACCCGAGCAACAGTGGCAGTCATTATGAAAGGAATGTAGGAGTAATTATAATTGGGATTAGAAACTAAGAAGAAAATTAGACAGAAAATTTGGCTACATTGCTGATAAGAGTGAAAGAGAGAGAGAGGGAGAGAAAGATAGAGAGAGGGATATGTAGGAAGAGAGACAGAGAGAGTGTAAGAGAGAGAGAGAAACAGAGAGGGAGAGAGAGAGAGAAACAGAGAGAGACATCATATTGATGGGGGTGGATGGAAAAACTGTTTCCTCTCATCCATTCCTCTCCATTCTCTCCCTCCCCCATCTGCCTCTGTCCCCTCAGGAATAAGTACACCCCCCCTCCCTGTATACCCTACCCTCAATGCCAGTCTACCCCCCTTCCCCTCCCTCCAACACTCTCTTTCTCCCTCACTTGCTCTCTGTCTCGCTTCTCTCCCTCTCACACGTTGCTGTCAGTGTGCATGCAGTCATGTGCCCGGCCAGAGAGATGCATCGTGGGAAGGGTTTGTTTGTGTAAAGTAAATATGCATTTCAGGAGGGCAATGAGGGACCTGCTAGAGCTGCTCTGTATTGTGAGTACAGGGTGCGTGTGTGTCTTTGTGTGTGTCTGGGTGTTTATGTGTGTATGTGTGTATGTGTGTGTGTGTGTGTGTGTGTGTATATATATATATTGTCAATACCATCGTGAATGGGAGGATGCTTGTATATGCAGGTTAAGAGCTTTCTGAACAAACAGAACAGCGGGAAGAACATCAATGCCCATTGTTTTTTGTTGAGGTGCATTTATATTAGTCTGTTTCCATGCTGAAATTAACAGTTGATTGTGTTCTCTTTTTGTGTAACTTCAATTTGTTCACTCATGTTCCTGGATTTTGACATGGATAATACAGTTGTGCAATTAATGAGGTCATTGTTCAAAGGTAATTTGTGCGATTCTGTTTGTGTCAGTTGGTATAATGTGACATATCTGCAGACTGCAGTGCCTCGGTTGCTTGTTGTTTGTCCCTTTTCCATGTTGTTGTGTTTTAGCCGATGTAAGTAAGCCGATGGAATGTGTGACTCCTTGAGGCGAAGGTGTGATGGTACATATGCAACACTGCATGTTGTCGTGTTAGCCCATGAGATCACATGAAGTTAGCATGAATCTGCTAAGGCTGTGAACTGTGAAATCTGCCTTCCTTTCCCCTCCTCCTCCTCACATGATAACACAGCCCAACCTCCCAGTGAAGTACACACATCCAGGAATTCATAAATATACGTACTTATTCCTTTCTTATAGACAAAGATACACACATGCACACACACAGACACATGGATTAACCTATATGCATACATCAAGAAGACATGCTTGTCAGGGTGATGAGGCAAAGCCAGTCAGCCCCCGCTGCCATTACAACAGTGCGCGATTGGCACCTTGCCCGTGGCCATGTGCTGCTAGAGTAGCATGTCAGAATGTTAACTTCTGGGAATTGTAGTGTCAGTATGCTCACTGTCTTCCGCCTCTCTCCTCCGCCTCTCTGTGTGTTTCAGGACATAAACAAGCGCCTCTCTCTCCCAGCTGATATCCGGCTTCCAGAGGGATACCTGGAGAAGTTTGCGATGAATAGCCCACCCTTCGACAAGCCCATGAGCCGCAGGCTACGCCGAGCCTCATTGGTTAGTGCTGTGCATGTGTCTGCTTTTGTATGCTGTTGTATGCATGTGTGTGGGTAAGTTTGTGCGTGCGTGTGTGTGTGTGTGTGTGTGTGTGTGTGTGTGTGTGTGTGTGTGAATGCAAGGGAGAGATGAATGCTAAAAAGAACAGCTGAGGAGCTTGGCCACGAGTTTATGTACATGTTTTAAATAGACATGGGAATGTACACATGGGTGTGGGGGCTGCATTTAACCATTTTTGTGATTATTTAAATGACATACACAAATACATTGCGGAATCATTATTATTTGAAGCATACGTGTGTGTGTGTGTGTGTGTGTGTGTTTGTAGGTGTGTGTGTGTGTGTGTGTATGTATGTGTAACACTTCGTGATTCTAAGCCCACGCTGGCCCAGTAGGAGGCTGATGAATTTAGTATTACGGATCCAGGACAAGGGCGTTATGGGTATAAATATATGTGTGTCTGGGTACCGAATGTGTGTGTGTGTGTGTTTTTGTCGTAGGCCGATAAGAGAGTTTGAGGGGGAGAAGTAGATCTTCATGAATATGCATCGTATTCTTTTATTACCAAGTCGTAGGGCTCTTCACAGACCATTTTTCTTATTTGAGACCCTACTCCTATTCATACGCTCTTGTATTTCTCGTATTTCTGCATCACTCATCTCGCAAACAATAGTTTGTTGGTGAGCGCTTCAAACAGCGTTATATACTCCCCATCAGGCATTATTGATATGGTAATATTGCTGTGTATCTCTTAAAGCCCTTAAGTGAGTGAAACTCACGTCGTCAGTACGTCAGCCACCGTTGGCCGTCATGTTTTGCTAGTCAAATCACGTCATGAACACTCCTTTGAAAGGTAATGGAAATATCGTTTTTCTCTCTCTCTTCCTATGTCTGTCTCTCGTCATGTCTTTCTCTCTACACCTCTCTCTCCCTCTCACTCTCTCTCTACACCTCTCTCTCCCTCTCACTCTCTCTCTACACCTCTCTCTCCCTCTCTCTCCCCCTCTCTCTCTCTCTAAACCTCTCTCTCCCTCTCCCTCTCTCTAAACCTCTCTCTCTTTCTCTCCCTCCCCCCCCCCTCTCTCCCTCTCACTCTCTGTCTCAAGTGATTATAGTAATGCAGCTCTTGAGTGTGATACAGCTCACCAGAGTGCGGTGGATATGAAAGGAGACGGTGTTTGGAGAGAGAAATGGGCGCGGGGTGATGGTGGTGACGGGGTAGTGGTGAAAGGCTGGATGGGAGGAGGGCGAGGAGAGACATCTTCATCCTGGCTCACATGGTTGACTGCAGTAAACGGAGGGCTGACATGAGGGTACGGGATGTGTGTCGGGAACATGGCGGTGGGTCCAGGTGTGTGTGTGTGCGTTTGTGATGTAATATGATATCTATAATTCACTAGCATTGATGGTCTGCTCAGTCTCATTACACTCCAGGAGACCTGACATTAGTGAGAAAGAGAGAGAGAAAGAGAGAGAGAAACCTTTAGCAAATCCTTAATTAGTACAACTATATTATAGCATTTCAATGTATATGACTTTCCTCAGTAAAGCTCATTCTGAGAGGCAGAGAGAGAAACAGAGACAGAGAGAGAGAGAGAGAGAGAGAGAGAGAGAGAGAGAGAGAGAGAGAGAGAGAGAGAGAGAGAGACAGAGAAGTAGACAGGAATGGGAGATGCAGAGAGAGAGAGAGAGAGAGAGCACAAGATGAAAGAGTAAGTGTGTGGGTGCACTTTAAGGACCTAAATGACAGCTGAGGTTGGCGTGAAGGTAGGAGAGGAGACAGAATCCAGAGAATGCAAAAGCAAAATACAAACATCCAGTGTGTGAGAGAGAGATACTAAGGAAAGAGAAAGTAGGTTGACTGGGAGTGGGAGCAAGTGTACCCCGAAGGAGCTACAACAAGATAGCAACCAAATAAAGCCTCTGAAAAACACCAAGTCATCAAACTCTATGACTCTGCTGCAGGGCTCTATGTAGAAAGCGAGGGCATGTTATAGATTGTGTCCATTAGAGTGTGTCATATCCGTTGCTGTGTTTAGGTATGGCCTTGCAGACATCCACTATCCAACTAATGGTAGAGGCCGTTGCATAACGGTCAGTGTACAACAGTGTGTGTGCTGACTCAAAACTGTACCCCCGAAGAAGCCATTTAAATGTTTAAGTGCTGCAAGTTTAGTCTCACAAGGCTGGAGTTTGATCGTTAGGGTAGGACACTCATTATTTCACACCGAACAAGGTAACTTTCTTTATCAACTCTAGAGCCAGGCATCTATACTATAGTACTCCAATGGGACTGGTCTTCACCATGAAGGTTGTGGGTAGCTAGCTCCCTTGCGTGGATTTGTTCAACCAATTCAGTGTATTTGAATAATCCTTTAATCAACATCACTCTAGGTAGAACTTTTTTAACCTGTGCTGAATTCAATGTAATTAAAAAATAATAATAATAGATACTGTTTGAACCCCCTAAAGATGTGTCCTAATTTAAAATGGTGCATTTTGAACATTCTGGAGTTCTTTCCAAAGTAAAGTAAGTTGAATTGCTATCACTGTCCTCACTTTCCGGCCAGCCAATCAACAATCAATTATTCACGCTGTTCCAAAGAGATGCGCTGTTGGTGTGGTGTGAAGAGATGGGCGGTGTCGTCTTACCTCGCCCTCTTACGCAGCGCTGGCTTTCCCTCCGAAACCCCTTTGTGCGAGGCAAAGCTGCCACTGTAAATCTTCACAATGGTGCAAGCACTCTTTAAGTGGCATGTCATTGGACATGCCCCTCTCATGTTGTTTAAATGTGAAAATGGTGGTGGAGTGTGAGATCAATGCAGCCGTTGGTCAATTGATTGAGCTAATGCGTCCGCCCTGGGTGACCCCCTCTCTGGGGCTATTGGCAAGTACTGATAAAGGGCCACACGGAGTTAGTTATTTATTAGTGTGATTGATTACACCACCATAGAGTGACTGCATGTGTTAATGACATGGCTGTCCTCTCCACCCTCCTTCAACGTGTCGCCTGTCTCCTTCAAGTCAAGGCTGCCCTTCTCACTTTAGTCACAATCATTGTTCTCTTGCTAA